>JAPCYP010000143.1:600000-780823 GCA_035048595.1 Echinosophora koreensis
AAATCCCTCCTAAATTGACCCGACCAAGACGGAAAGACTTCAGACCCAAGAGTGGGTTGAAGTGACCAGCGGGAAGAAGAATGGGCAGGATTTACGAGATTGGGGCCCTAGCTCATAACTACCTTCGGGGGATCTGAGCTTGGCACATTGGGACTGTGCATCTTCTAGCTCGCAGGACATGAGGAGGTGCAGCAACTGAGATATGAGGTGCATCAGGCGAGGGCGGAGAACGAGCGCATGAGGCACCAGGTGCATGCACTCCAGCAGGTGGTTGGAGCTCCAACAGGTGGTCGGAGCTATGCTCAAAGTGCTCCCACCTAAGAGGCGCACCGTTTTGCAGAAGGTGCTCCATACTGGCCAGTGCCCTCTCCTACTTCGGACGTCCCTGGGTAGCAGCAGGATGGCCAAACATCTCAGCCGCCGTCGGGTGGTCATTTGATGCCGAATGATGATCTTCACTCCCCACACCACGACCATGATGGCTATTATAATGATTATTAGCATTGTTACTTTAGATATAGGATTTTGCTAGTTGTAGGATTTTGTACCGATTCTTTTATAATGTATTGATTTTTATATTATTATTAATAATTTGCATATTTATTATATATGATTTTTATTTATATTAATTTTAATTTTAATTTATTAATTAAATTAATTCTGGGAAAATATAATTTTTTTTTTTTAAAATATGCTTCAGTTACCGTCGGACAAGTCCCTTAGGTAATGCACTTAATGATTACCGACGGGCAGATCCGTCGGTAAGGCCCGTGCCAACATACCAAAGGCTTGGTCCGTCGGTAAGTCACAGACAAAGTTATCAATGACTATTTCTGTTGGTAACGGGACTGCCTACCGAGGTAGCTACCGATGGAAATTTCATCGATAATTATCGATGGATCTCCCAAATCTATCGGTAATAGTTATCGAAGAGCCAGATACCAACAAATTTGAAGTCATCAGTAGGCCGTGTTTTTTTGTATCGGTAAATCGTGTTTTTTTGTAGTAAATTCTTTTATGGAAAATTTTCCGCTGCAATTTAGTTTTGGTCTGCAAATTCTCAACAATAAATTGAACTAACATCTTTGCTAGATGACTATCAATGACTAACATCTTTTCCAACAAAGTCCAACACAAAGGTGCTACAGTTTGAAGATTGTATCTCCTCCTAAATTAGATGTAAAATCCTCCTATACTTGTAAAGTTCATACAGATAGAAAAGGCTGCAAAGGAACTCATAAAAACCACCCAAACAAGGAACAAAACGCCTAAAAAGGGAGACAGATTTCAAAATTGTTAATTTTTTGGGAAACTGAACAAAACTCTTATAATTGAGTAAAAGAGAGATCAATGATTCAATAACACTTTTGATTGTGTAAAAGTGTTCAAGAAAGAGGCCTATTTTCGTTCAAAGACAAACAATAAATTATGTGGGTTGACTACGCGAGTAACAATTACATGAATTCAACTTAGTTTAAAAGCTATCTTTAGAAATTTGGTATTTTTATACATTATAATTATCAATCAAATATTCTATATTATTAATTCATCTGCTTGATACATCATTACATGAAATCCAACTTAGTTTAAAAGCTATCTTTAGAAATTTGGTATTTCTAGTAGTTATAATTATCAATCAAATATTCTAATTTTTTTTTTTTTTGCTGAACAAATATTCTATGTTATTAATTCAACTGCTTGATACATCATTACATGAATTCAACTTAATTTAAAAGCTATCTTAAGAAATTTGGTATTTTTAGTCATTATAATTGTCAATCAAATATTCTATGTTATTAATTCAAATGCTTCATACATCATTACATGAATTCAACTTAGTTTAAAAGCGATCTTTAGAAATTTGATACTTTTAGTCTTTTCAACATAAGCTTGAGGTCTTTTTTTTTTTTTTTTCGCTGTCTTTTTGTGTTTTTTCACTGATCAGGCTGTGCTGGTGGTTTCTAAAATAAAAGTGTGTGGTCTTGAAGTTTTGGAATCATGTACTCTTGCGTACAATTTGGTATTAGGTGGTATTTTTGGTATCTTGTGGGTTCAATGCTTCTTTTGATTTTTACTGGACATGCTTTGCTGGTGGTCTTCAACGTAAATGCAATGTCTGTGGTCTTGAAGTTGTGGTATCAGGGATGTTGGTGTTTTCATTTGCGTTTCTGAATTTTGTTGGCTAGTGTATCAGTGTAACACAAAGGTGTTTCCTTGGTTTCGGGTACCTATTATGTAATTTTGGATTTTGGGATTCTTAGTAATTTTGATTAATGTAAAATTCAAACTGATTGATTCTTTGCTCGGCCAATATGTTAATTATATTTTATCTGCCTTGTAATCTTCCTTTGTAATTGGGTTGGTGGGTATTACTTATACTCTTTTAATATACTTTGGCTTATACCAAAAAAAAAAAAAAAACTTATCAATCAAAGATTCTGTTATCAATTCAGCTGCTTGATACATCATTACGTGAATTCAACTTTGTTTAGAAGTTATGTTTAGAAGTTTGGTAGTTTTAGTCATTGTAACTATCAATCAAATATTCAATGTTATCAATTCAACTGCTTGATACATCATTACATGAATTCAACTTAGTTTAAAAGCTATCTATAGAAATTTGGTATTTTTAGTCATTATAACTATCAATCAAATATTCTATGTTATCAATTCAACTGCTTGATACATTACATGAATTCAACTTAGTTTAAAAGCTATCTTTAGAAATTTTGTATTTCTAGTCATTATAATTATCAATCAATTATTCTCTGTTTTTAATTCAACTGCTTGATACCTCATCTTTATGCAATAGCTTCTGTTGATATTAGATTTCTTTAATTACATACTTTTCATGAGAATGTTTCTGCACCATCTGAGCACCATAAAATCCTCATTCTAGGGAGATGACAAATCCATATTTTCATCAGAGGGTAATCTATCCTCCCAGTCTATTTCTCTTCCAGAATAAGGAAACACTGACTCCTTCAACTGGCCTGGAATATTGGTACTTGCACCTTCCTCAGGTGCAATGTCACCACTATCATCTGGAACACCCTCAAATATACTTGAAAAATCACCGGGTGCATGCAAGCCAGGGTAATCTAGATAACAGTCATGATTCTCCTCCATAAGATAATTTTTTACTTCTTTTCCTTTGTACACATCATATTTCTCCTTGATGTGGCAATGCTTTTGAGCAATTTCCCTGTGCCAAGCAGTCCAATCAGGGCGACTCCAAAGGTAGAGAGGTGGTGGCTGCAGGTTCCAGTCTTCCAATTGCTTGTCATGTATATCAACAGAACCAGGTAGATAAAATGACTGGAGGAATAAACAAAATGAAAAAAGATAAGCTATTTTACATGTCCCTTAATTTAATACCGCAATCTCGATAATTTAATACCGCAATCTCGAGATTCAAATCATGGAATTTTTGCTAACTCACCTTTCCTGAAAGCATCTTATCATCCTCCCAGATTAAATCATATCCACCCTTTTTTCTGTCAAGTCTGGCAAAGTAGAACTAGATAGTAAGGACATGAGCCTTTTTTCATTATATCATAAACAATGGGAAATAAAATCAAACAATACTAACCGTTTAGTTACTTTTGGCACAATAAGTATAAGGAGTTTTGGCTTCAATGTCAGTGCCTTGTCAATAAATTTGTTAGCAAGGGAACCCCTAACTCCAAAAGGAGGATTTAGCCCTATGATCTAGTCAAGTATCAACAGTGAAAGCGAAAGAAATTAGCAAAGATATTAAACATGAGGGTATCCATATATCTGTCTAAAATATAAATTGTGAAGCGAAAGATATAGGGTCTTACAAGTTGAGATCCATTTGGTAATTCTTCCGCATTTACACTCATCCAATCTCTCTTTTCAAAGTTGAAATCATTCTGGAAGAAAAAAGACTCTTAAAGTTTGTAGCATGGAAAAGGGAGAAGGAAAGAGGAAAGAGGAAGATAACAAATATACTTTAGGAACAAATTAATAGAATAAGCATCTTGCAGTTTTAATTTTGAAGCAGAAAGCAGTCACAAATAAAAGAAACGACTATACCATGCATACCTTTGACAGACAGTTCAACATAGACACCAAATGAATTCATTAACAAGTGTCACTGTATTTAGGCATAGAAGTTGCACATGTCCTTTAGAACCCAGGGTTTGTTTGGGAGTTGGGAGGGGAAGGGAGTGAAAGGGTTTAAGGAGGAAGGGAGGGGGAAGAGAGGGTAGCCCTCCAAAACCATGGATAAAAATCTTCTATCCCATTTACATGTCTCATTTCCTGTCTATGAGTAATAGAAGTGATAATGTAAATGTTTTCTTTTAAATTTAAATAATATAAAAAGAATAACAATGTATATTTGTCACAATTTAATTGGATGGGACAGGATTTGGTGCAGGAAATAGAGACGGAGGATCTCTATCCCAAAACCCTCCCCTAGTTCATTATTTTAGTTCCCCCAAATTGGAGGTTTTGGTTCTTTTATTAAAAAATAAACCTTCATGCAAGGTGGGGGACTATCCTCCCTTCCCCATCCCTTTCCCCCTTCCTTCCATCTCAAACCCTTCCCCTCTCTTTCCCTCCCAACTCCCAAACAAACCCTAAGGTAATGTAAAATGCTAGCTGAACCAAAGAATTCCCATGAATCTGCCTCTTGACTGCGCAATTTTTCCATTTAGATTATAACTAAAACTACAATATCTCTAAAATTTGTTGGCATCAAACAAGAGTTAAAAAAAATGAGAAACAGTTTCCCAATTTAGTAATAACCAATTTATTAACTTCTGTATGTGTCAGCAATTTGTAGATAGATCCCAGAACAGATCCATAACACCCATTTGTTTGTCAAAGTGAACCCTCCTAACTCAGCAAAGACATAATTAAACAGTGGAAACTTGTCATTCACATTCAATATGCTATGTTAAATGGCATCCTGGTCCTATGAAGCTCCCACTATGTGCAAGGATCCATGAAAAATTATGTCCCCAAAATATGCGCAGAATCCTCAAATTATGCAGTCCACCTTAAACCAGGAGCATTCCCACCTCACAAGAAGTTTCATTGCATTGTGATCTCAAGAGTATGAATAATGACACACATATCCATAATATTTACAAAACATACTGCCCTCAGAAAGTTAGCACTTATCTACCTTCAAGACAGGCTAAGTGGGAAAAGTACCGAAAGAACAAGACATGTACCTTGGCTTGGAATAAATCATAATTCTTAAATGAGCATAACTTCCCGGTCTGTTCAAGCTTTGATTTCATTAGACAACTGAAGTCATTAGAACCACAACAGAAGTCTAAAACCTGGCAAGAATACCACATAAATATGGATGATGCTGGTCCAAGCAATGATAAAATCCAATTGAAATTGCCAGCAACAGTATTCATATAAGAATAATTTGTCATCCCTTGAAACAAATTTAATGAACATGAGATTTGCCATAACAACTGAATAATACAAAATTTTGATTTCAATGTCGTATTCCAATAAGCTACAGGAATTTATGACTTCAAAGTAGTGAAATTATGCACTGGAAAGGATCCAATTAATTTATATGCTTCTGGCAACATGATGATCATAACCTAGCATTAGTATGCATCAACATATAAGAAAGGTCTTCAAAACTCAGCAAACAAAAACACTTCCATAAACAAAAACACTATTTAGGCCATATCACTATCCAATGTGGGACTCTCAACAGTAACAAGTTGAACATGATTAATATCAATCCTTTAGCTTGTGGGGAAGCATTGGAGAATAGCTACTAGGTTATTATGTGTCACTGAGTTGGGCCTATTTTTCAGGTACTGACTAATCTCTATTTCTCAATGTATATACAGATAGGGAGACTAACAAATTTAGTCATTCCCATTCTTAATTTCCTCTAACAGTATCGTTAACCAAAATAGACAAAAATAAAGAACTACATACCATGTCACCATTTTGAACATACCAATGAAGCCTATCAACAACCTGCATTGGACAGCTCTTATATTAGCTATACTGATAGGCAAAAACTCGGGAAAGCAAAAAAAACATTAGAAAGTTCAACCATCTAAGTTATTTATAGCATTTTAGTTTATAAAATCATTCTTATACAATAATAATAAGATAGTCCTGACTACTGACTTATGTGTACCTCTCGTCACTGTGTAACCATGGTGAGCAAATGATAAAAATTCAAAGACCAAAGAAAAATTAGGTTGACATGCACGCACACACAAAAATGCAAGCATAAATTTTGGTGTCTGTGTATACTGCACAGCTCGTGTTAAAGGACCTGACAAATATAACAAAGGCTTTGGCTACGGTGAGAGAGCCTAGCAAGTCTCTCACCGTGAGAGAGAGTTTTCTACCGTTAGATGAAAAAAGTTGCATCAGTCCCATTCGATGTTAATATGGATAACCCACACCTTATTATTTTTCTTTTCTCTCTGATCTATCTCACTCCCCCTCTCTCATCCTCATTGCCCTTCCTCCGCTCCTCTTCTGAAGCAACAATGGAGCAGCCACCGTCACCCCATATGCTGTAAGTCTGTCAACCGCCGCACTAGCCACCAAGCTCTGCCATGCACGAAACAGCTCCGCCCACTGGTTACAGCTCCTCCACCCGCACGTCCCTGTCCGCCGTGAACTCCGTCAGAGACCGGAGCGCCTCCGCCTCAAGCCACTGCGTTCTCCCCGTCGTCAGTCGTGACAACCACACGTATCTCAGCTCCACCACATAGATCCGTGTCGTCGTCACCAGTCAGCCACCGCGCGTTATCGCCATCAACCACAAAGCCCGTGTCCCTCCATTAATGAGCTTAACTATGCAGCCGGAAAGTCTTCTCAAGATATAGATCTAACAAAATGCACAAGAATGCATCCCTTCCTCAGATTGTGAAAGCACAAAACTTCAAAAAGGAATATTCGACCACAAATCTTTGATTCAAAACACAAATATATTCCCAGATTTGAACATATAAGAACATTAATGCATTTGAACACAAAAATATATTCCCAGATTTCATAGATCTCATCCATCGCAAACACAAGAACAATGCATTTGAGCACACCTCCTCTTCCATTTGAATATTTTAGATCTAACTCTCTCTTAGATTTCATTTCCCAGTTCAAAACAGAAAAATAAAAATGGAAAACAAAGAGTTAAAAATGGAGATCTGCATTGCTGAGTTAGCTTATAGTTCAATCTGGATGATGCGAGAGAGAGAGAGAGGGAGAGAGACTCGAGCTCCGGTATCCTCATCTTTGCCGGAGGGATGTAGAAGACGGTGGGGGTGTGAATGAAACGCAAAGCAAGAGGCAGAAAGGGAATGAAAAAAAAAAATCCAGTATAGCTGATGTATGATATGATATGGTGGAATTCCTTAATCAACGGTTGAAAAAGATGGCTCACCGTGAGCGACATGCATTGGTCGCTCACGCTAGAACGAGCCTATAACAAATGCTTAGCTTCTTGGTAACCAATGCTTGAGAAAAATTCAGAACAAACATATTTACCTCCTTCAACTTGTCTATTTTGGTAAAATGGCGACCAAAGGATGTATATCGCATGCCATGAAGAAAAGGTGCAAGATAGACCTTGAGCTGCTTCTGCAAGTGATTTAATAATCAGGATTATTTACCCTAGAGGTATTTAAGGTTTTCTTCAAATATACAGTCATTTATGTTTCTAATACTAACAGGTATGCATTTCCTTGGTGCTGAAAATTATTATAAAACCCAAAAGAAAGGGCTTAACACAGGTATGGTTGAACTTGCAATGCAATAAGACTTTGCATGTGTGTGTGATCAACGAATTGTGCAATAAGACTTTGCATATGTGTGTGTTCAACGAATTGTTCATAAATATATTTTTCCTCCCTTACTATTAATGTTGTTAAAATTATTAGGAAAGGATAGAAAAGAGGCTGTGGATAATATTCTGAATGTGTATATGATACAACAAACCACTAACACCTATTAATACTAATAATCTAGGTCAAGTACAACTTCATGACAAGTCTACAACAAGCACATTAGCCTACAGTCAAGCTCAGTAATCGCAGAAATAAAAGTCATGCTTTAGAATTATGAGAATGTACTTAGATTAAGTAAAGGGGCATTTGGAAGAGGTTATCGAGAGCTTATTTGGACTTACAAGAATAATTTATGAAAATAATTTCTCATAATTGTTACAATTGACTAAAATGTCTGTGTTACTCACACAGCAAAATGGTGTTTACTTTTATACACTTGGAATATTAATTACAACTTGTGTTTACAAGACAAATAAATGTGATATCTATTCCCTAAGTACATGATCTAGGAAACACACAAATCTATTAATTTACAATTGTCACTTCCTAAGTTAATGTGGACGGTGGAAGATAGATGGATGAATTCATTAATGTGGACGGTGGAAGGTAAATGCATGAATACATTAATGTGGACGGTGGAAGGTAACTAATTAATGTGGATGGTGGTTAACACATTTATGGGTCAGCAGATTCCTTGGCTAACAATAATCTCTTTTTAGCTTATTTCAATAACCTTATCAAAGAAGCTTATGAAAATAAACTTTTAGCTTACTTTAAAGAACTTATTAAACAAACACTTAACTAAATTGCTTATCCAAACACACTCTAAATAGTCATTTTCGGCCTTACTCATTTTAGTCCCCAATTCAAGGAAATCATACTAGAAGTCCATCATTCAGCTAAACATCAATCAATTTAGTTATGCAGCCGCCTCAGTTAAAGCTAACGAACAAGCTTACGTGGCATGTCAAGTGACTTGTTGGCGGCAAACATGGCACGCCACTCCCATTTCCTGCTTCCTAAATGGAAAACAATGGCATTTCCTGTCATCTTTCCCTTCCCATATGTGGAACATGTCAGTTCTTGTTAAATGGCATTTCACTGCCTTGCTGTTTTTTGAGGGAATTTTGAGAAAGATGATAAGAACGACTTGCTTCACGTTTACTTGGGGGAACGGGGGAGTGGTTTGCCGAGTCTGCACCAAAGAAGGCTTTCAATGTGCCACATGAACATTTTCATTAGCTTTGTTGTCTTAGGCTGGTTAAAGGTTGGACTAAAGTGACTGGTTTTTGCTAAATGAGGGACTTCCAGGGTAATTTCCTTGAACAGATAACTAAAATGACCTATAAATGTGGGACCAAAATGGCCATATAGTCATTTAGGATAACTTGTTTCAACCTGCCAATTAAAAAGCTGACAGAGGATCCCTGGCTCACAAATAGCTTTTGCATCCTCAATACTACATCCTTCTTCTAACCTCTGTAAAGCTGTTTGAATAGCCTGCATGAAAGCCAAATATCTCGTAACTAGAAGAATAATAGCTAGTCAACGATTCCAACGTAACATGCTCAGATTCCGTTTGACATCAATACTGACAGCTACATTCAAGTGGTAAAAATAAGACAAACCTTAATAGAGCCATCAACTTTTCCTTGAGTAAGGTTCTTATCAAATACACTTTCTGTATAATGGTAGTTCTTCTTGAATTCTTCCTCATTAAAGGCAGAAGTGGAATCTTTCATCAAAGACAAAATCCTGCATTGCAGTAATGTCCAAATTTCAACAATTGAACTATCAATCTCTTTCTCTTTAGTTAATCCAATCAAAAGCAAAATCATATGATAATGCACATAAAATACCGTTCTTCCATATCAGCATTGGCAGTGTTGAGTGAATTTTTGACTTTTTTCGCCAGAGGCTTCTCCAAGCATGGTTTTTCAATTCTTCTGCTAACCAATTTTTGCTGCTGGGATCTAGCATGAAGTAATGTTGAACTGGACGAGTTATCATTTCTCGAAGACAATTTATTTCCAGCACTTGTTAATGACTTTGTTGGACAAAGACATCTTTTCATCCTTCGAATATTTTCTAGCCATGTCAAACTGGAATGATTCAGTTGATAAACATGTATCTTTCTTAAAACATTTTTTCTCCATAACTTTGGCAGAACCACCACTTTGGATGCTAACACTTTCCTTTGTGACCTGATTTGGTACCAACGTTCTCATTAGGAGGAAGATCTGCAAAACTTTTCCTCAATGGTATAGCATCCTTCTCTTTGTCTAATAAATTGTAACTGCATATCTTCCTTTTCACTTTCATATCAGGAAATACAAGATGGTTTCTAGCAGGAGTCCAAAGTCCTCTAACTATCTCATGATCTCTGAATAAACAACGGGTTAAGGAGACATCACAATTCAGACACATGTAACATCCAATTATTGAAACACTAACAACTTACATGCAGTACATCAAAATTCGATGGTCAAGTAAGACCATCCCAAGCCCTTTGCTCAATGCCCTTATCATAATCACCCGTGAAGGAAATTTCCCTGAAGAAAGAAACAGAGACGATATACATAGAAGTATGCATGAGCATTCACAAAGAAGCATTATACAGTGCATTTTCAACAAATGGCACATACTATTGACATGAATAACTCTAAACAAAAATAATTATAAAAATAAAATGATATGAAAACAAGAAAACCTACTTGGGTAAACATTTCCTGTGGTAAGCCTTAGGGCAGCGTCTACACATTGCAAATTGTAAATCATGAACATCTCTATTTTCACCTTTTCTGCATAAAAAACACATATGAAGAGGACAGATAAATGTTTTCCCGGTGGCAATTCTTTTCTTCATTTCCTCTTGTTCAGTGTTAGTGCCTGGGAAGAGTAGCCTTGCAACACATCCAGGATGGTAGTACTGACCACAATTTGCAGTAATACAAGGAAATACCTAAGAAGAAACAAAGAATTATAATTTTTGTCCATGTTACGAACTTATAAAGCAAGAAACAAATAAATTAATTTCGACTTTTAAAACAAATTTACAGTCCAGACTACAAAGGAAAAAGGTTTAAACGACACCGTTTCTTTTGCATGGGTTTTGGTTTATGTCCCCCCATGATTTTGTTTTTCTTCTTTTTATCAATAAATTATAGTGACATAGGATCACCTTGCTAGGAAAAAAAATATACAAAGGAAAAAGGAACCTAAGAATATGAACAAGTCCAAGTTGTGTGATATGTGCAAAAGGTTGGGGGAAAACAATAAATTATGCAAGTGCTTATAACAGGTTCATAGATGACCATTGGATTAGTCCAAGATGTTACAAAAAATATAGATCATTGCCTATGTTTGAATTTTCATATATCAATAAATGAAATAATCAATAATAATATTCTATAATCATGCAGAAGCAAAATATAAGAAACCTTCATAGCACAACCAGTTTAAACTAGACACTGCTTGGATTAGAGTAAAAATACCTTCAGCCACGAGAATTCAATAACATGAATTTTTAAGCAAATATTGAATAATATTCTATGAGTAACTAGCAAGTAGACTAGAACAAAAAGTAATAAAATACAACACTCTATATTCTATCTCCTAGCTGAGAGTGTGTTTGGGAAAGCTGGAAAAAAATAGATTATGCTGATAATCGATTATATGTAATAATCGATTATTGTGATAATCGATTATAATCAGAATCTATTTTTGTTTTGATCTATTTGCTGAAAAGCAATTTTAAGATAATCTATTTCGTTTGGGTGGTGCAAAAAAAAAAAAATCACTTTTGCATAATAAATTACAAAAAATGATATAAAGTTATTTGTTTATATTAATAATATTGGATTTTTTTTAATATTAAAACTTGTTAAAATGTTTATTTTTTTATATTTTGTCATCAATTGAAACAATCTAACAGTCCCTGGTAGTAGATGGTATAAAAACATCTTTTCTATCTAGAAAAAAGCTTTTTTTAAAATTTCATCTAAATGCTAAACAAACTAGATGATATATGAAATAGCTTTTTAAGATAAAAAACAGTTGAAATACAAACTATCTATCTTTCCCAAACACACACTGACTATAATAATGTTTGTACTGGATGATGGGAGCGTCACAAGTTCACATTAGCATATATAGTGAGTGATGAGAGGGACCAAGAATCCTATTGCATTGTTAGTACCGTAGTTAGAATGAGTTAGGCAGTGTAGTTTGTTAGCTTGGCTTTATCTCTTAGTATCCTATAGTTTAGGATAACATTTTCTATTTTTCTTTTTATTTCTTATATTTCATATTCTGTATATATAGCAGAATTGTTTAAATGTAAAAGTAACGTTGTATTAGTTTCAGAGATTAATAGAAAATAGCGTTTGTATATGGTTTCTTTCCTCACTATAATATATAATATATAATATGATATATTATATTAATATATCATGATATATGTTATAAAGGGTATTACAGTAAATTTTACATTATTTTACTTGTGTTATCCATCGTCCACCAAACAATATACAAGACAAAGAGTTGTGCTGTGACTCAAGCATTTGTTCTATGCTGTTCTCCTTATCCTGTACCTCAATACGAATCAAACGCACCCTAAGGCCTAAGTCTTATCCAGATTACCGTTTCTTTTCCGAATTGGATTTGAAATTTTTTTGTTGTACCTCATTTTTTCATAATTCTGATTCAAATTGTAGTAAATTGGATCCTAGAGCCTACAAATGTATTTTCTTAGGTTATTCCTCTACCCAAAAAGGATATTGCTGTTATTCACCAGAAAAAGGAAATATTTTGTATCTCGAGATATCAATTTTTTTTAAAATCAATTTTTATTTATTTATGCAAATCCTGTATTGATTTCATCGCAGGATTGCTTTTCTGAGTTCCCTAAGCATTCGGTCTCAACCTCTTCAAATTGGGAATCATTTTGGGAATTTTCTCCTTAAGTTACTATGGAAATTAATCCCCACATTGACTAGATGGCAGATGGATCTGTAGACCGATACAAATTAGTTGCTAAGGGATATACACAGACATATGGTATTGATTATCAGGAGACTTTTACTGCAATTGCAAAAATCAATACAGTTCGAGTACTCTTGTCTTTAGCAGTTAATTTGGAATGGTCTCTACATCAATTGGATGTAAAAAAACGCGTTCTTAAATGGTGATCTTACAAAAGATGTTTATATGGATTGTGGAAAGGTTTGCCGACTAAGGAAGGCATTATATGGATTAAAGCAGTTTCCAAGGGCATGGTTCCATCGATTCACCAAAGCTGTTACAAGAGAAGGGTATAAGCAGGCTCATGGAGATCATACTCTGTTCTTTAAGCATAAGGATGGTAAGATTGCATTACTTGTTGTTTATGTGGATGATATAATCGTAACAGGGGATGATTTAGAAGAAATTCAGTAGCTAAAGAAACAATTGGAGCAGGAATTTGAAATGAAGGATTTGGAGAATCTGAGATATTTTTTAGGCATGGAAATTGCCAGAAATCAATCAGGTATTTCAGTTTGTCAAAGAAAATATGTATTTGACTTATTGATAGAAACTGGGATGATGGGGAGCAAACCAGTGGAAACGCCTAATGATCCAAATGAGAAATTAGATTCAAATTCTGATACAAGTCCAGTTGCTAAGGGGAGATATCAACGCTAGTTGGAAAATTGATTTATTTATCACATACAAGACCAGACATCGCTTTCACAGTCAGCTGCGTAAGTCAGTTTATGCATTCACCTAATGAAGATCATATGAATGTCGAATTCTTAAGTACTCAAAGAGAACTCCTGGAAGAGGTATATTTTTCAGGAAAAATGAAGAACGATCGATACAAATTTACACAGATGCTGATTAGGCAGGTTCTATTAGTGATCGGAGGTCTACATCAGGTTATTGCTCTTTTTGGTGGGGCAACCTGGTGTCTTGGCGAAGTAAAAAACAAGTGGTGGCAAGAAGTAGTGCAAAGGCAAAATTGAAATCAGTTGCTCATGGGGTATGTGAAATTCTATGGCTCAAATTGCTTTTGGAAGAAATGAAAGTTGGTGCAAGATGTCTTTGAAGATGCTATGTGACAACAAGGCAGTAATTGATATCTCTCACAATCCAGTGTATCATGATCGAACCAAGCAAGTGGACGTGGATAGACACTTCATTAAAGAGAAGATAGATGATAGAACTCTTTGCATGTTATATGTGCCTACCTCAATAAACAACAGACATTCTAACCAAAGGCCTTCACAAACCAGCGTTCGAGAAATTGATTGACAAGCTAGTAATGCACAACTTGTGCTCGCCAGCTTGAGGGAGAGTGTTAGTACGGTAGTTGGAATGAGTTAGGCAGAGTAGTTTGTTAGCTTGACTTTATCTCTTAGTATCCTATAGTTTAGGATAACAGTTTCTGTTTTTCTTTTTATCTCTTATCTTTTATATTCTGTATATTTAACAGAATTGTTTGAATGTAAAAGTAATCATTGTATTAGTTTCAGATATTAATAGAAAACAGCGTTTGTATATGATTTCTTTCCTCACTTCAACTTTTATGCATCTATCAAGTTTCATGGCACAGTGTTCTTTATATATATATCTGTGTGTGTGTGTTCTTTATATATAACTGTGTGTGTAAGATAATATTAGAAGAGAGAGGAAATTACAAATGAAGAGGATAAGGCATCCTCGCAAAACAAAACTAAAAGAAACAACTAAAACACTTAAATTATGGAAAACATTTTAAATCCTCAATTTTTGCACAAAATAATAATGAAATTCTTCAGACACTCACTCCTCAGAAAAAGAATACCTATGGAAAAGAAAAGACTAGTGATATGCATCCTTGGATGTTATTCATATGAAATTTTTCCTGAGGCTGAAAAGGACAAGATACATGGCAAATGAAAGCTATGCTGTATCTGAAATATACCTCTGCATTAGATGATACATCAGATGAACCCAATTTGCCACAAACAAAGCATTGATGCTGCTTATATTTACAATTTTTACAGTAGAAGTTTGGAATGGCCTGCAAAGTAAATATTTGATTTCATCAAGCGACAATTGGAATCAAAGAAAAATAATGCTAACACTGAGTCAGGGAATTTATTATGAAATGGGAAGGAAAGAGGATGGAAAGTAACAGAAAAGAAAGATATTCAACATTATCTTGTTTGAACATGCTAATGAAAAATGCTCAGTTCTTCTTAATTTGGTAATTATTTTCAAAGTATAATTTATTTCTGCTCACTTCTCTCCTAAATTGGAGGGCAGTAGAATTTATTCTTGAAGAGGAGTGAAGAGAGTTGCTCCCCTCCATTCCCCATTCCCTCCTAATTTAAAATACTTCCAAACAAGAATCAAACGTTCCCTCCATCCTAATCTATTCTTTCCTTTCGTTCCCCCTAATCCAAACATAGTAAATAAAGATGAGAACTTACTTTAACTTGAATAATAGTGTAGCCAAGAGATTCACATGATGAATCTTTACCATCTTCTTTGGTTGGATGGAAGGATCTAAGACATGGCCCTTCACAACTGCATCATAAAACAAAAATAAATAATTATGTAAAAGATGAGAAAGGTTGCTTCTCATTTCTCAATAAAGGATAGTAAGCAAAGGAAAGTATTTATGGTCATTGGCTTCTATGATAGAGACATACGGAAGTATTTCTCCACCATTATCACAAATTGCACAAACAGTATCGTATCCAATATTTTGCCCTCCTTCGGCATTGAGTTCATCATCAGATTCTTCTTTCTCTTCCTCCTCTGAGTCAACTATAAATTTTGATTTCCTTGTAGTATGGACATCCTGCTAATTAACCAGCATAACCTTGATCAAGAAAGAACTAGAAGGATTATATACTGGAAGGAAGAGTACAATTTTACACTGACCTCACGGAAGCCTTCATTTGAACAAGCCTTTTGTATGACATTACACAGATACTGTCCATTAAAGTAAAAGGTAAATGATTTACACAAAGGCCAATGGCAACCCGACAGTTAGGTTGCTACTCAATCACAAGTCTGACATTATATGGCATGGGTTTTGAATTGGTGTTGGTATCATCAAACTCATTATGCATCTATTAAAAATTTTAAAAACTACAAGCCATCTGGTGCATGAATTGCTACCAGCAATGACAATTAACATAGTAATTAGATTTTCGAATAAAAAAACACATAAAATCTCAATTACTTGGACAAGTCATTTATAAAACAAAAAAAAAAAGGAATAAAAGGGATTGTTTCTAGTTGTTAGATTCCATCCTAAAACCAATTGGTGTTAAATGGAAACTACGATAGAGATTGGCATAATAAGTGATAAAGCAACGCAAATGGGCTCTGACTCTGACATCCTATTAGATTCCATCCTAAAACTAATTGGTGTGGACTTGTCCTAACAGGTATATAAACCACACCCCAGGAACTGAGGCAAACAATGTGGAACTTCCAACAATATCAACTGCATAGTTTTTACATACATCTAGCATGTGTAGATCATACAACTATATTCCCTTTAATATATTCTAATAAAAAACTACACGAACATTGGATTTTGCTAAATCTTTGTCCCTTTTAGCAGCCTCTCTAATCAATGGCACATGATTTAGAACATCATTCTCAGATGGTGTAACATCAAATGAGCTGCAAAAACAGATGTGTCATCAATGAATCAAATGGGAATATGAGAGATCAGAGTATGCAAAGGACAAAAGAAAATGTAAACCTAAAGGCCTTCAGTATTTTGTTCCAAAGAGATATTCTAGCTTCCTCTGGATTCCATTTCACAAAATGGAGCAAATATATTGTGACCAGGACTGTCCTAATTGTACTTTCAAAACACTTTCTTGGTGTTTGGAGAGTTATCCATTTTTTGTCCTTCAAAAGCACTGAAATCTCTGGCTGCCCACAGGAAAGTTCAAATCGCCATCCCATAATCTGTTTGTGGATTTTCTGGAGGCCATCATCAGTGGTACCACGCAAAAATACTTTCGTTTCCGAGTCACATTTGATCTCACTAATGCTCGATAATAATGTCAAACTAGAAAGTGACACAAATTCCTCCTTATCATTTTCAAACCAATAATTGTTAATGAAATTGAATTCTGGGACAATCTCACCCTCTTCATCCGAAGATGCCATTAGATGTTCAGAATATCTGTTTAATATACAACATGTAAGTTTTAGTAGTTCATTGTATTGCAAGGGCACAACTCTAGAAGAGTCTAATATTAAATTATGACATCTAATCAGGACAGAAGACTGTAAAGGATGCAGAAACTTGCACATACCATTCAGAATAAAATATTCAATTTTCTAGCTTCTGACACTAAACACAATTTATCTATGTTGATATGTTATTGTAGAAGTGAATAATAATTGTAGGATAATTGTAATTGGTAGTTTTAGAAAAGTGGGAATTTAGAAAAGGAGAAAGGGAAATGGAGAAAGAAGAAAACTAAACAGTTTACTTGTACATTGTCCTGACATCATTGTGTCATGTCCTAGATAAAATTTTTCATATGCCCCATTGTCTCTATCTTCTATCATGTTGTTTTAGCATCACACATTTATGTTTTTAGCGTCACGGCCAATAAAAGGGTTTCTATCTTAGACAATAAATATGCACACAAGCTATCGATCATGAAGTCATTATTAATTTACCAACAAGTAAACACAGCATGGATTGTGCACATAAACTCTAGAGAAGTATAAAGGTGCTGATTCTAATGTACAAATGTAAGTTAGGTGAAGTGACAAATTTGGAAGGATTGTTAGTTAGAGGATGAATTTGAAAATAAAAAATAAATTAGAGGACAAACATATTTTGCCTAAAATAAGAAATAGAAAAAACCAAGTTATCCCCTTCTTTCTCACCATAATCAACACAATCCTCAAACGTTAAAAAGAAAGAAAAAGAAAAAAAAAAATCCTAGGAACACCTTTTACTTTCCACGATGCCAAAAAATAAATGATTTTTTCACACAAATAAGCTGAAACAAACTGGCTCCAAGCTGAAACAAACAGGCTCTGTCTCAGCATCCTCATTACCTCACATGTATAGCATATGGAGGTGCACAATCTGCCTCTACTCTTACTCCCCCACACACACATTTAGCTTCCCTTGAAAAAGAAAACCAAACAAAAAAAAAAAAACTACCTCCAAGCAACAAAAAAGGGGGAAAAATACTACGACCCTCATTTCATAATATTTTCCTTCCTTTGAGTTTTTTCTACATGCTTTTCAAGTTCAGAGAAACCACAATGTTAAAATTAAAAAAAAAAAAAACAAATAAAATGAGAAATTAAACAAGAACAGCAAAAGCTTGAAATAGAGACTAGTATACCTCAACTATTTCTTCTAAAATTTGACAATGTGAAGCCAGAAGCTGGAAGGACGAAGAAGAAAAACAATTAATAAAAGAAGAGTATGGATGGTACTGATTTTACCTTTGTGATCATGGACAGTGTGTGAGTGAGTGCTTGTAAGTGGAAACTTGCACTGCATGACCTTTCATTTTGTTTTGTAGTGTTTTTTCGGAAAGGCCATCATTGTAATTTTGTGTTGAGATCAAATTTGGAACGTTGCATTCAATATGGGCAAAGAGAGCGAACTTGCGGGTAAAACAAAGCAATTATGATATTCGGACACCCGGGATTGGGATTTGGATCCTCTAACTTTGTGGAGGGAAAAGGTAGGTGACTTTAGTATATTTTGGGAGAGAAATAGGTGAGAGAAAAATAGGAAATAAGATGAGAAAAGGAAATATAGGAGAAAGATAGATAGAAAGTCAGGTGACTTTTGGCGCAAAAAAGTTAGAGGATTGGGATCCCCGGGATTGACACCCGGCTGCGACACCAAAACACTGTAGCACTACAGTAGCATACTGTAGTGCTACTGTAGCAACCTCTTTTTTTTTTTTTTCTCCAGATTTTGCCTTTTTTGTATAAAAATAAAAATTTAGTTTTTTTTTTATACTAATATTTTTGGTTAATTACGTGCAAATATCTGATTAATTCAGTTTATTATATGGTTAACGGGTTTTTTTTTGGGACAAATTTCGACTTTTTTTAAAACCAAAACACGTGGTTAATCCTTTGAAAATGGTTGGTTAATTCAGTGTATTCTGTGGTTAATCGGTTATCCTGAAGCTTACAATCATTTTTCACAACCATGTAAATATTTGATTAATCACATGCAAATTTCTGATTAATTTAGTTTATTATATGGTTAATGGGTCTTCTTTTTTCTTGGGACAAATTTCGACTTTTTTTAAAAAACAAAAACACGTGGTTAATCCTTTGAAAATGGTTGGTTAATTCAGTGTATTCTGTGGTTAATCGGTTATCCTGAAGCTTACAATCATTTTTCACAACCATGTAAATATTTGATTAATGACATGCAAATTTCTGGTTAATTCAGTTTATTATATGGTTAATGGGTCTTTTTTTTTTGGGACAAATTTCGACTTTTTTTTAAAAACAAAAACACGTGGTTAATCCTTTAAAAATGGTTGGTTAATTCAGTATATTCTGTGGTTAATCGGTAACTCTGATGCTTCAACCATTCTATATGGTTAATCACGTGCAAATATTTAGTTAATTCAGTTCATTATATGATTAATGGGTTAACAAAAAATGTTAGTATTTAAAAAAACAATTTTTTTTTTTATAAAAAAAAGTCAAAATTTGTAAAAAAAAAAAAAAAAAAAAAAAAACTATTGTAGCGCTACAGTAACGCTACTGTAGCGCTACAGTGCCCGGGTGTCGCACTTTGGTGTCGCACCCGGGTGTCCGAATATCAGCTCTCAAACAAAGTGAGGAAGTTTATACTTCTAAGGTTTAAATAAGTTTTTTGTCCCTACAAAGCTCATCAAATTTGGTTTTGGTCTCTGATTTTTTTTTTTTTTTAGGTTTTCATTCCTGTAATCTCAAAATTTTTGCAAATAGTCCCTATCGTCATCTTTTTCCGTTATCTAGTACTCATGGGTATCGAGGTAATTTTATTTTACTGTCCGACTTGCTGTAAAATTTGGCCATAAAATAGAAAAAAAAGTATACATTAGGGAATAAGGTTAAAATTGCTAAATTCCTTTATTTTGTATGATATCTAATACTCAGAGGGTATCGAGATAATTTCTCGTTCTTGTCCGACTTGCTCTAAAATTTGGCTAGAAAGTAGAAATAAAATCATACATTAGGGCCATAGGGTTATAATTGACAATTTTTTTTCATCTAGTATGATTTTTAGTACTCAGGGGTAACAATAGGGACTATTTACAAAACTTTCGAAAATACAGGGACGAAATCCTAAGAAATTTTTTTACAATGACTAAAACCAAAATTGGTGAACTTTCCAGGGACTATAAGCTTATTTAAACCTACTTTTAATCTTAAATAAATAAAGGGAAATGCTAACGAGTGTCCTTAGGATATCGATTAAGAAATCAAGAAAAGAAATATTTTATTGAAAAGTATATTTAATATTTTGGTAAGATAAACACTTGATTTTTCAATGAAATTATTTTTGAATTCCTTAACCAATGTCTTGAGGCACTCATTAGCAAGACCCATAAAGCATATGAGATTTCAACATACGATGCATATAACATTTTTTTGTTTGTTTGGGATGGAACCCAATATATCCCCACGGCCGGAAGTCATGGGATTAATCACTTCAGGATGTAGAGTGACAGTTAAGGGGCAACTCCTCTACCCACAGATGCAGCTCTATTCTCATCACCAAGATTCGAACCCTGGACATATGATTAAAGGACCCAAGCTACTAGCCACTTGGACCACACCTTGTGGGTTATAATGGATATAAATTTTTTTTTTAATGAATACAGTGGATATAGGGCCTGTTTGTTATAGATTATAAAATAAGTGATTCTGACAATGAATGATTTAGAGATTATTTTTAGAGATTTAAAAAAAAAAACTGAATCTGTTTTGTGTTTGTTTATAATCATTAGAATCACTTTTTTAAAGATATGTAATGATAAAAAATGATTTTTTTTCCAAAAGCTAATGAAAGTAGCTTTTCATTTTAACCTTAAAAATAATTTTTTTTTTAAAAAAATCATTTTTAAGAAAAGTTGAACCAAACATAACCAAACTCTTAAAAATGAATTTTTTTTTTACTTAAAAAATGTGATTTTGTTATCAAATAATCTATAACAAACACCCTCATAATTTTACTATCTCATGTTAAATCAATTATTATTATTATTATTATTATTATTATTATTATTATTATAAAAAAGAGGTTTAAGCTGCATGTCTCGACTGTCGTGCAAATTAGTAGGAGATTATAATATTACTTAAACTAGCTTTTCCTTGTTTAAGTGCGTGTTTGGTTCTGCGTATTTTCACCATCAAACACATGTATATTCCCAAAACGTGCTTTCAGGGAGAAAATCCAGATGTTTGGCAACCTGCTTGCAAGCGATTCTTCAGCCCCAAAAGTGCGTCAAAAGGGAAGCGGCACAGAGTAGCTTCTGGATCCTAGGGAACTCGATTTTGAATTAAGGGAGAGGGATATTCTCTTTTTGCTCTTCTTTTTGCCCTTCTTCTAGCTGCATCGTATGAGTGTATTTATGGAGGTTACCAACAATTCTTCCCTTCACATTCATCCATCATTTATTTGTCCCTTTAATTCTTTCCTTTATTATGATTATTCTCAGATATGATTATCACTTTACCCTCCCTTCAATTCTTTCATTCATGATCTTCCCTGGGTTCGTTCAATTAATTTGGGCAACAGTGATATGGTGAGCATTCCTTTCTCTGATATGGATTGTATGTGTTTTTTTGTTGGTTTAGGTTTCATAGTCGATCCTTTCTCTGCACTTTCTAGCTCCTTAGATCTTCTGATACATTTTCACTTTTAATTGTTTGAATTTATTGTGAATTTATTGATTTCAACTGTATTTTCTCATGTTCACCCACCATATTTACTGCTCATTGTTATTATTTTTCTCTCCTATAAACAGGGCTCCTTCCCCTTCTCGATTGGCCATATTGTTTGCTACGGTGTGTGAGCTCGTGTTCAAAGTAATTCCTTGTTCTGTCTGTGTGTGCTCAATATTCATTACTAATGGAACAATAACAACATTATATACTTGTCGTCTCTATGTGGGTGCGATGTTTCTGTGTTATATGGCAAACTGGTTGACGATGCTTCGCTAGGAAATTAATATTATCATCTTCTATTTTTATCTCTAATTAAAATACACTATATTTGATGAGATAGTTGGATCAATGAATTAACTAGTATAACTTAAATAGCAACAATATTTGAGGGTTTAATCAGCAAGAAAACATTCTTCATATGCATGTGTGTGTAAAACTGTAAAAGCACTTTAGTTATAAGCTAGTTCAATATCATAATTTCGTTTGTTTATATATGGATCTATCAATATCGATATCATCAGTATTAGGCTATTAGCTTTCCTAATCAATGAGTTAGAGGGACCGCCCCCCTCCTTCACTCGGTTTCTAGCTTTCCCATAATACATATGCTCTGTCTCCCTTTTCCTCTTACGGGCTTTAACGTGATTAATTTGCTTAGCTACCCAAATTGTTCATTTAATTTTGTTCATCACTAAGCAACTCCAATCCTCATTATAGAAGAGAATTTCATATCACAAGGTCCACCACTTAGGTGACGTTTGGAAGAGCTTATTTAAGCTCTTTTTGACTTATCTGATGACATAAGCTCTTATGCAGTGTGTTTGACAGAGCTTATAAAAGTAACTTATGTTATCCCATAAGGAGTTTTTAACTTATTTTCATAAGTCACTGGAACAAGTTTATGGAATTTTAACAAGTGCTTATGACCCCTTCATGTTTTCTCCCTTCGAATCCCCTCCTGCCCTTTCTTCATAAACTCTTATGGCATAAGCTCTCATGCGATAAGATCTTATGTGATAAACTCTTAATTAAGTTGTTTATCCAAATGCGGCCTTAATAAGTCATCCGTTGTCTTCTCCTTGAGTGCTATATAGTATTTTCCAAGCCATATGTCTAATAGTGTTTTAGTAACCAGCTACTATGAAGATTAATTAATGAGTACAAATTAAGCACCAAAGCCACTACTATTTATATGTACCAAATATTTAGAAAATAAAACAGGGAAGATCGTGGCATATACGTAAATGTTTAGTGGGTGAATTATATGAACAATTATATGTATCACTTAATCACCCATCAGCAACAATTATGGTGCAATTGGGTAAAAGCGCATTTGCAAGGGAAAAACTTCGACCTTATATTCTTATCTTGAAAAGCTTCTTTTTGAATTTTATCCCTTGAAAACATTTATGTGCTGCAGGCTTTGCTTTTTGTGGCGAAATCTCTATTTTCTCATTTTTTTTCCGTCTTTGGAATCGTCTTTATTAAGAATTAGAAACAAGCATCCTGGGACAATGTATTAGTAAACGGCCAACGTATACACTAATAAGGTAGTATATACTAAATCAATTCATCTAGCTCATTGCTATTAGATGCTAATAAATTTTATGAGCTCAATTTTGATTTTAGATGGTACAGAATTTATTGCATTTTTTTTAATGGATTTTTAAGGTAATTTGTAAAATAAATTAGCAACAATATAGTCTAGATCTGATTAGAGACATCTCTTTGTCGAGTGGGCACTTTCTGATTGAATAATTTTGCAGCTCTAAGTGAATGCCAAGACATGTGGTATAATACAATTCCATTTGCATTTGGTTGTATCAAAATAAGAAATTAAATACATGTTCACATTCTGTTATTACTCCATTAATCTCACTAGTAAGCAACACAAAATCCAATAGTCTGAAACAATTTTGGGATGTTGATCTTTATTTTGTTTGATATTGTACAGTTTTTATATTTTTTTTAAGTAATTAGTGAATGTTTTTAGAAAAATAGATTTGTTGACAAATATCTATGGGTACCCGTGATACCCGCTAAATACCTGCCAAGCAGGTACCCGCACAGGGAACGGGCGGGGATGGACTAGGATTTATCCAAAGGGGGCCGGGAGGTACTACTCGTTCCCACCCTACCTCATTGCCATTCTTGGGCTTGCTCTCGATTACTCGTTAAAAGAATCTTGACAAACAAATCAAAAGTTTATAATATGAAATTCATGTGAAAATTTAAACAGAAGTACCATCGGATAGTACAAAAATATGTGGTTTCAAGAGTTAAAGCTTCCAAGAGATAAAAGAGACTCATTTTACAAACAGGTGGTTGTGTATTAAAAAAAACAGGGAAACTGAGATGCAAGAGCAAACAACCAAGGAAAAATAAAATTTAATCTAGGTAGAGAGAGTGAGAAGTGCACCTCCAATTCTGCAAAGGAAAAAGAATAAGGAAGAGTGAGAAGCTTCGTATGAGAAGAAGAGAAAAGCTTTTAGATGGAGAACAAAGAGGAAGAAGAATTCTTACATTGTCCGTGGAAGGTGAGTGTGCAGTGAAACCCAGATTGAGAAATTGAAGCAAAGGTAGCAGAGCAAGTTGACAAAAGGGAAAGTTGACGAACCCACCAAAAGAACTCAACAAAGAAAGAAAATGGGTCGTAGAAAGGAGATAGAGAGAGTCTCAACCTCTGTGAGGCAATGAATCTATTACCTGACAATGAGTTAGCAATGTTCAAAAAAGGAAATGAGATATGGATGAAAGAAAGGAGAGAGATGAAGGTACTATGTGAACCTTCATTTTTCTTTAAAGTGCTTCAATTTGAAATTAAAAGTGAATTGAGGAAAAAGATAGCACCAAGCAGGTCAAGAAGGTTCTTTGTTTTGAGCGGGAAAAAATAAGATTGATAATAAAGAAACAATAATGTTAAGCGAGAACACTGTTGAGGGAAAGTTTCACAAATCATATAGTAATAGATTATTCGTTGAGCCCAATTTCAACGGTCCAACAAAGTAAAGGATGGACCATGATTTTTTGTTGGCTTCTATGGTGAGGGAGCAAACAAGTCCCTCACCATTGAACCATCTTTTTGAACCCTCAGATATATTAATAAAATAATTGGATGATTAAGATTAAAATTTGATAATTATTAAACAGTTCAAAAAATATATTAAAAGTGATACTTTTATCCTACCCCTCCCATCTCATTGCCATCAGTGTTGCAGAGCAATTGGTGTGCAACGAAGGAAAAAGTTGGTTTCTTCTCCTCCCTCTTCCTCCTCCTATCTATTCTCTCCTCCAAACTCTGAATTTTCCCATTGATTTTCTTTTCCTACAAAACTAACGAATTTTCTGGAGAAAATTTTTGTTAGAACCAAAACAGTGATAAATTTTAATCCCTCAATGTTTTAATGATTAGCAAAATTATTTGATGTTTTGTTTGAAAAATATTATGTCAGCAAGCACTAACTTTCAAGGTCAAAAGACCTTTATCTTATATTTGACTGCAGATGGAATGAATTCTTGGTCTTATGCACTTCGTCCGTCCAACCTTTGTTGAGTCAAGATTTATCTAGATGAAATCACAATGGTTCTCAAAGAACATTTTCTATAGTGACTAGACCAAACATGCTCATAACCAATCTTTGTCCGTCCAAGCTTGTGGGCAAAGAAAAAAAATTGTTGTCTCTTCCGACCAATGTCTTTATATTATACTTTCGTCCACTAACATTATTTTCGCAGATAATGATGATGTGGCACAAAAGTTCTTATCCACTGATTCAAAAGAAATATTCCTTGGGTAAAAGACAAAAGAAGGTACAACATAGTACACATCGAGTCGCACAAATCAAAAGTAAATTTTAGCCAAAAGCATGTCAGCCTTGTCGCACCTTGTTGCACCCTGCGGCACCAAAAAGAAGACGTGTGTGTTGCCCTTACAAAGAGAAAGAACACCTATGCAGTGACAACTAGCATTAAAATGTGTCTAACGGAAAATAAATGTGTCTAAACGGACATATTTATTACCCCTTTGAAAAAAGAAGATGAAGAGCCTATATAAAGAATGAAGAAGCAAGGATTTGAAATTGACAAATATTATTTTGCTCTCTATCATTCAAAGTTCAAAATTCTCAAAAGGTTGTAACTTTCATATTCTTTCATTGTAAAGCTTTCATGGCTTCTAGAGCTTACTCTTGTAATATCCTCACAAATAGTACTAGTTAGCTAAAAGCTAAAAAAAATATGGTCACTCCCTCAATTCTAGGATTTGGTTGAGCCTAAAGAGGCTTGTCTATAAAAGAATACTTGGTGCCTGGAGAGGTGTAGAAAATTTGGAGTTGTATTAGTCATGAGTGACTAGGAAACAACTTGTAACTGTGCTAAGTGATTTAGTGGATAAATCTTCAGATCGAAGGGACTAGACGTAGATACTTCTTTGTGTGATTCTGTCTATCCCTTATCTTTGTCAAGTTTATTTGCTTACTAACTTGGGGATTGTTTATTGAAGATTCTTAATCTTTTAGAAAACTTGTTTTCTGTGTGTTTTACCTTTATTGCCTGTGAAAATAGTTTTTGAAAAGGATCTCTAAAAAGCTTAAGAAACACAATTCAATCCCCCTTCTCATGTTTCCCTGTTTGCACTTTCAATTTTGTGATTGGAAGATGTAGGCCACTGAGAAATTTGAGGAACACGACATCACCGCTTTGAACCAGGAAGACACGATTAATACTCTGAGGGTAAAATAGAAGATGGAGAAGACGACGACGATGATGAAGACAAGGAAGAAAATGATGTTGATGTTGAGGATGACGACGACGATGATACTCCTGACGACGATGGCTCCGGCAGTGAGCACGGCAGCAATCCGCGCCGCCACATCGATGGTTACTTATCACGACCCGAAATCGATGTTAGTGACCGGCCGGAAGAGGGGTGACGACCCCTAATCTGAAGCCTTACCCAGGTTAACACATCCTTATTCTTAATGCAAGATAAATAAATAACAAATTATTTTAACATTGAACCTTTCCTTTTTTAATGAAAATACGGACTTATAGTTTAGAGGAAAACTTCATCACATAAGTTTTCATAAATGGGAAAAAAAAAAACTCTCAATAATAGTTTCGAATACCAAACTCTTGTAAAATAAATGATACAATTTAGATTTCAAAGTTTTACCATGAAAATACATCAACTTTAGTAAATAAATAAAAGCAACTTCAGATGTTGTGGCTTGGCACTATAACTCCATAGTTAGGAGTCGGGCAGCTCGGGATGATCCATCAGCTTCAACACCTGCATCTCAAATACTATGAGGGAATGAGTTAAATAAACTCAATAAAGGATTCACAAGCGAAAATAACTAGAAATCATGCAAACAAAAAATACAACAATGTCTAACTCGTCAAAATCTTTAATCCCATATATTTAATATTCAATACTCTCATTGTAATTTTTCTACCATGATGCTTGAATTGCCTCAAGAATTAGATATAACATATTTCTTCTGCATTATTGGGTGTTACGTCTTGCTGTCCCTGATAGGCATACGACATATCCGCTGCTGGGTGTTACGTCCCGCCGTCCCCAGTGCGGTCTCACAATTACTTGGCGTCCCCAATATATGGCCATATAATCACATCCAAGCTCTATTAGGTATTACGTCTCACCGTCCCCAGTAGGCTATCCATATTACTTTGCAACTAGCCTTTATGTCTCGCGTCCCGAGTGCATTCTCATAACCAAAATCTAGCGTAGCTATGCGTTACGTCTCGTCGTCCCTAGTGCGACCTTTTATTGATCAATTAAAGCATCAAGTATATTTCACAATTCATATCACATACACATATCCAAACTTAAGAGTTGGCATCAACTTCATACTTCACATAACTTTCAATATCATATCATATACTAAACCGTACAAAATGTTTCAAGCAATGTTCATCCTTATTACACAATAATCATATTCCAGTTTATACATGCATCATGATTCAATAATCATAGTGACAAATCAACCATTCATGTGTAATACAATTCCCACACATTTAGTTTTAGTCATTTCACAAAGTCAAGGACTTATCACTGTTAAGTCTCTAAATGTCTGATGTGCATTTCCCTAAGTCTTGATAAAAACTAAACATTGGATAATGATTTAATTAACCTACTTTGTGGTTGCTAACCTGTCTACTTAGTGTGCAGATCAAAATAGTAAGACTCACATGTCTACCTACTTTAATGACAACCTGTCTAGATAAGCAAAAGTCAACCTGTCTGCTGACTAGGATTGTTGACTTTCTGCAACTTAGTTTCAACCTGTCTCTGCTATGTTCTCATACTCGTCTAAGGTTCTTCAATGGAAACTCGAGTACAAAAAGCTTTTGGAATCTGTCCCCTCATACAGAAGACTCTGAAACTCTTTCTCACGCTTATCAAGAAATTTAGAAGGTCATTCTCACAAGCAACCTAGGAAATCAGAGATAACATCCAATTAAAGAATGTTTACAACATGCTTTATTCCCTAGCAATATTGGTTATTACACGAAAAGGGAAATATACTCTGCAAAGTACAAAAGCATTCTGCAAAACTCTGATTTGGCTACTGCACGGTGCACAAAGCCATGATCCTTCATGTTAGAGTACAACCAACGTCTCTATTGCATTAATGGCTGTCCAGAATGACTCTATTGCATTTAATGAAGCTCTGCTTGAAGCCATCGTTGGAAGGAATGTCTCTGACAGATCTTAAATGCTTGAAGGCTATAAATACAGAAGTCATTGAAGGTGAAGACATCGGAGATTACAAAGCATTAAAGAGCCATTACTCTGTTCATTTAATTCTTCATTCTTTCAATCTGTATTCTTCAATCTTTTGAAGTTTTTATGCAGTCTTTCCTAAGTCTACATCTAATTCACTCTCTGAGTGTTAGTGAAAGAACTGTTTGTCTGATTGTATTTATTACAAACAAACTTCTCAAAACAAACCTGTGTGAGCCTGAAGAGGCTAAGTGAGCAAAGAATACTTGTCTTGGAGACTGAAGAGGCTAGGTGTGCAAATTAATACTTGGAGTCTGTAACCTGATCAGTTACAATCGATAAAACTTGGTGTTGCCAAGGACTGGACCTAGCTCTTTGTGTTAAAGAGTGAACCAGACTAAATAGCTGTGTTAATCTCTTTTCCCTTAAACTCTTTAATTGTTTTGATTAGACTATCTGCTTTCTAACTAAGGGGTTAAAAGTGTGAATATCAAGCTTGCTTTCTCTCTGTATGCTTGTGTACTTTTCTGTTAAAATACACCAGACAGGTCACCAGTCGATGTAAGTGATTTTACACTCGTCTGAACCTAGCTTCTGTGTGCGAAAAGTTTTCAACTTTATTTTAATTTTTGATAAACATAATTCAACCCCCCTTCTCGTGTTTATAGTTGTCTATTTCAATTGGTATCAGAGCTCAGCCTCTGGGTTGAGCATCTAACAGTGTAGAGGTAAAAGGTCCTGAAGAATAGACATGACTGCTGGAGCTTGTGGGAGCCACCAAACTGAAGGAGCTTCCTTAACCAGACCTCCATTCTTCAATGGAGAAAATTAAAACTATTGGAAAGATAGATTTCAATGGTTCATTCTATCTACAAACTCTTATCTCTGGGATGTCATCACAAATGGTCCATTCATTCCTGAAAATGATGACAACACTGACAAGCCAAAAGCTCAGTGGACCCCTGCAGAAAAGACAAAATGGGAGCTGAATCACAAAGCCAGATACAACATCATTTGTGCTCTCAGTCCTGAAGAATTTGAAAAAGTTTGTGCCTGTGATTCTACTAAAGAAATATGGGACACTTTAGCTGACACATGAAGGAACAGCCAAAGTTAAAGAATCAAATATTGCCATACTTGTCAGAAAGTATGAACTGCTTCTCATGGAGGAAGGAGAAACTGTTGCTCAGATGATAGGAAGATTCCAAACTATCATCAATGGCCTAAAATCTCTTGGCAAGGTTTATTCTAATGCTGAGAAGGTTGGAAAGATACTAAGAAGTCTACCTAAGCAGTGGAGACCTTTGGTCACTGCTATCTCTCAAGTCAAAGAACTCACTTCCTTGACTATGGATGAACTTCTTGGCACACTCACTGTTGATGAGCAAGAACTTGGAGATGAAATTACAACAAAGAAGGGCAAGTCAATTGCTCTGAAAGCTGATCAAAAGTCATCAAAGGCTTCAAGAGCTCTGAAGGCAGACAAGTCATCCAGTGATGCTGACCTGTCTGAACCCGAGGATTATGAAAGTGATGAAGAGCTATCTCTCCTAACCAGAAAGATAAAGCTTCTCTTACAGAAAAAGAAGTTTAGAAAGGATAAGCCATTCAGAAGGTTCAACAAGGACAAGAACTTCAAAGAATCCACTTCAACAGACAAAAGTTCAATTGTCTGCTATGAGTGCAAGAAGCCTAGTCACATCAAACTTGAATGTCCTGAACTCAAGAAAGTCCCTTTTAAGAAGTTCTTCAAAAAGAAGAAGAAAGGGATGATGGCTACTTGGGAAGATCTAGAGTCAACATCTTCTGATGAAGAGACAGAGGAAGAAGCTAATCTCTGTCTGATGGCCAACACTGACTCAGATTCAGATAATGAGATGTCTTCAATAGGACAAAGAAAAACACCATTGCTGGTACGTGGACAGTGGTTGCTCGAGACACATGACAGGAGAAAGGTCTATGTTCCTAGACCTCCAACTTAAAAAAGGAGGACATGTTGCATTTGGAGGAAATCAGAAAGGGAAGGTTATAGGCATTGGTACTATTGGTGGTAAACCTCATCTTCCCTCTATATCTAATGTTCTTATGGTTAAAGGATTAAAACATAATTTGCTTAGCATAAGTCAATTATGTGACAATGGATTTGATGTCTCCTTTACCAAGTATTTATGCATAGTTAAAGACCTTAGTGGCAAAACTCTCTTTTCAGCTAAAAGGCAACAAAATCTGTATAAGATTGAACTGACTGATCTCTTAGATCAAAGTGTAACCTGTCAGATGTCTAAAGAGGATGAAAGATGGTTATGGCATAAGAAACTAGGACATGCTAGTATGAAACTAATGTCAAAACTAAAAAAGGATAACGTTGTGAGAGGATTGCCTGATATTAGTTTTAAGAAAGATGTTTTGTGTGATGCATGTCAGAGAGGTAAACAAGTAAAATCAAGTTTCAAATCTAAAATCCAAGTATCAACCTCTAGACCTCTTCAGTTGTTACACATAGATCTGTTTGGACCAGTTAGTGTTGCTAGCTTAGCTGGAAGAAAATATGGATTTGTCATAGTTGTTGACTATTCTAGATATACATGGGTACTATTCTTAACCCACAAGGATCAGTCTTTTAAGGCATTCTCAGTATTCTGTAAAAGAGTACAAAATGAGCAATGTTTCTGTATTTCTACCCTTAGAAGTGATCACGGGGGAGAATTTGAAAATGAGCAGTTTAGACAGTTCTGTGAGGAGAATGAAATCTCTCACAATTTCTCTGCACCTAGAACTCCTCAACAAAATGGAGTGGTTGAGAGAAAGAACAGATCTCTGCAAGAGATGGCTAGATCTATGCTCAATGAGAATAATCTCCCTAAGTACTTCTGGGCAGAAGCAGTAAACACTGCATGTTATGTACAAAACAGAATACTCATTAGGCCTTTTCTAAAGAAGACACCCTATGAATTGTGGAAAGGAAAAAGCCCCAACATCTCTTACTTTCATGCATTTGGTTGTGAATGCTTCATTCTAAATACAAAGGATCAACTTGGAATGTTTGATTCCAAAGCAGATAAAGGTATCTTTGTAGGCTATTCTGAAATGTCTAAAGCCTTTAGAATTTATAATTCTAGAACTTCTGTTATTGAAGAATCTGTTCATGTTAAATTCAATGATGGTTTAAAAACTGATAAGGAATTATCAGATCTAGAAGATGATCTTGCAGGTCTTGATATAAATAAGCCAGAAAATCAACAACCTGACCTGACCAAGACAGAACCTGAAAATGAACCAGACAGACAAGTGGAGCAGACAAGTCAACAGACAAGTCAAGATCTTCATGATGATCTAAAAAGGGACTGGAAATTCAAATCTCATCATCCTAAGGATCTTATTATTAGAAATCCCTCAGAAGGAGTGAGAACCAGATCCACTTTAAAAGAACCAAGCAATGTGGCCTTCATGTCAGAAATAGAGCCAAAGCATATTGGAGAAGCTCTTGATGATGAAAGTTGGATTCTTGATATGGAAGAAGAACTCAACCAGTTCACCATAAATGATGTCTGGACACTTGTCTCCAAGCCCAAAAACAAGTCTGTCATTGGAACAAGATTGGTCTTCAGAAACAAATTGGATGATGATGGCAAAGTTGTCAAAAATAAGGCAAGGTTAGTAGCTCAAGGCTATAACCAACAAGAAGGTATTGACTATACTGAAACATTTGCACCTGTAGCTAGAATAGAAGCTATTCGCATTCTGATGTCATATGCTGCACAACACCAAATCACTCTTTTTCAAATGGATGTAAAAAGTACTTTTCTTAATGGTATAATTGAAGAAGAAGTATATGTTAAGCAACCCCCTGGTTTTGAAGATACTGATAAACCAGATCATGTTTTCAAACTTACAAAGGCATTATATGGTTTAAAACAAGCACCTAGAGCATGGTATGATAGATTAAGTTCATTTCTCATGCATAATGGTTTTACTAGAGGACAAGTAGATACTACTTTGTTTAAGAAAAGTTCTAAAGAGAACTTCATCATAGTCCAAATATATGTTGATGATATTATTTTTGGAGCAACTAATGAAAAGTTATGCAAGGATTTTTCCAAGTTAATGCAAGAAGAATTTGAGATGAGCATGATGGGAGAATTAAAGTTCTTCCTTGGATTACAAATCAAACAGACAAGTGATGGAATTTACATCTATCAACAAAAGTATATCAAGGAGATACTTAAGAAGTACAAGATGGAAAGTGCTAAACTGATGAAAACTCCCATGCAACCCAATGCAAAACTAAGTAAAGATGATGAAGGTAAAAGGTAGACCAAACTGTCTACAGAGGTATGATTGGATCTCTATTATACTTAACTTCAAGCAGACCTGATATTTCACTTAGTGTCTGTATGTGTACTAGATTTCAATCTGACCCAAGAGAATCTCATCTTAAAGCTGTTAAAAGAATATTTAGATATTTGCTTGGGACTACTAATCTTGGTTTGCTATATTTAAGAACTAAAGAATACAGATTAGTGGGATTCTGTGAAGCTGGCTTTGCTGGAGACAGAATAGAAAGGAAATGCACCAGTGGAGGATGTCACTTCATTGGAGCAAGCTTAGTCTCTTGGTCAAGCAAAAGGCAGACAACTATTGCCCTATCTACTGCTGAAGCAGAATACATCTCAGCTGCTAGTTGTTGCTCTCAACTTTTATGGGTAAAACATCAACTTGAGGATTACTCTATTTATGAGCATAATATATCTGTATGGTGTGATAATTCTAGTGCTACTTGCTTAACTAAAAATCCAATTCAGCATTCTAAGGCTAAGCATATAGAAATCAAACATCACTTTATAAGAGATTATGTTCAGAAAGTTATCTTTGATATTAAGTTCGTTAAAACTGAAAATCAATGGGCTGATATTTTCACTAAACCATTAGCAGAAGAAAGGTTCTTATTAATTAGAGATAATCTAAACATGCGTTGCATTCTTGAATGAAATGTCTAAGTATTGACCTGTCTATGCTACCTGTCTTATGGTTTTATATCACCTGTCTATGATTACCTGTCTAACTCTACTGAGTCACTGTGCTAGAACTCAACAGTTTTATTAAAATGGTTATTAATTATTTAATACCATTTATTAATCTAAAGCTAATCATGTGCACGACAGTTTTTATTCTTGAAACCTTGTTTTCATTATGTCTTAAGTGGTCGCTACAGTTTCCCACAAAAATCGTTCTGTTTTTTAATTTAAAAAAATTTATTTCTCTCTCCTGCCTTTATTACTATAAAAGGCAAATAATCAGAAAGGTTCAACCTTTACTTTTTTCAAATCCCTAAAATCGTTTTGACTTCACCTTCTCCTCTTTCAAACCCTTTTCTCTTCCAAAACCCTCAAAACTCTTTCTCTGAAAAATGGTATTTTCGAAGCGTCTCTCTTCAATAGAAATTACTGAGAAATACAACACGAAGGTTGCTGATGCTGAAAAGATCTTACCTGGCAAGACTGTTGATCTTCAACAGTTGGAGAAATGGGGTATGGATGTCACTGAAGAGTTGGAATACTCTAAGTGGACTCCTTTCTTTGACATCAAGGAGCTTGTTCATCCCAAGGTTGTCAAAGAATTCTGGTCAAATGCTGTGGTTGTCAGCAGCAAGGCTGATGGAACCAAAAGCTTTAAAGCTCGAATGATGGATAAAACCCTTCTTTTCCCCATCAATTCTCTGGAGCTGCTTACAAAATGCCCAAGGATTGGAGCTGCTTTCAAATTTGATTGGGAAGATCAGGTGGGAGTTGAGAATGTCAACATAGCTATCTATGGTGTTCCCAACCCTGAGAACAAGAAGCCTACAAGCATGGTGACAAAGTGCAGATTCTTGCACAAGATGTTGCTGGAGTGTGTGATGCCTAGGAAAGGCTCACGAGATAGTGTGACCAAGATGGATAAATTTGCTCTGTACCACTTGATTCACAGAATCAAGGTAGACATCAATGATCTCATCTATATGTACCTAGAATTCTGATCAAGAGGACCAACATGCAGACCTATCCCTATGGGATGCTGTTGACAAGGGTCTTCAGGAACAAACTGTTTGTTCCCAATGATGTTCATTTTGTAGACATGTCACTTCCCTTTGACAGGAAGGTCTTGTCTATGATGGACATTGAAGGTATTCCTCTAAAGGATGAGGAGGAAGATAAGAAGAAAAAGAAGAAGAAGCCTGCTGCTGAGCAGAAGCAGAAGGAGGAAAAGGAGGAAACAGTGGTTTCCACTGTTGAATCAGAGGTTCTTATCTCTGAGAGAATCTGGAAGCCCTCTGGAAAGGTGGCCAGACAAGACTAGAGACCTGAGTTGGAGAAACCTTCAGCCTCTGGTGAAACTGCTGAAACAGTTGAGCCTTTAAAGTTCAAGATGAAGAAACCCTCTCCCAAGAGGAAGACAAGTGAAGCTGAGGAATCAGTTGCTGCATCTGCACAACCCAGCAAAAGAAGAAGGCTAGTGAAGACCTTTACCAAGGTCAGACAATTGAAGTTTGAACCTAGTAAAGATGAAGTATCTGCTCAGGGGGAGCATACAACTCCACCCTTGGAGGAACCCAAGGAGAAGAAGCCTCTTGATTTGGGAATCATTCCTAGAAAAAGAAGGACAGGCTACCCAGTGCCAAAGATGGCTTATGCTGAAAGGGAAGAAATTCCTGCAGAAGGACCCTCTGCAGAAGATGTTCTTACTGTTGCAACTGCTGCTGACCTGTCTGGTAGGACTCAGACAGTTGTTCACCCTGCAGTTGACACTGTGTCTCCTTCAAAGAAGAAGCTAAAACTATCTAAGGATCAGATAATCTTTTCCTCTATGCCCTCTGCACCATCTTCTCCCTCTCACCAAGGTATCCACAACTCTTCTGTTTCTTCTCCATCCACTCTTTTTGTTCAACCTTTGTCAGTTGCTTCTCCATTTCCCTCACCTGTCTCATCTCACCAAACCCAAACATCATCATATGATGTTGTGTCTGATATATGTCAGTACACAGTTGTTCACATGGACTCAACTACCAAAGAACCAACCGGCATATCATCAAAACTGTTTGTGTGTGATCTGTAATCTCTGATGATTGCAAGTGTTTCTCATCTAACTGTCATTCCTTCTCCTCCATCCCATATCCTTAACCCTTGTAGGGAGATTTTCTTTTATCTCCCTATTGTTGTGTTCATTAGAACATTTGCTAGAACTCACTATCCAGCCTCTGTTGTAATGATACCTAATAGGTCTAGGTATTTCTTTCTTTTAGTAACAGGATCAAACTCCTTTTTCTGTCATATAGATTCCTTGTTACCTATACCTCCATCTATCTTAGCACAACAACCTCTTCCCCCTCCTTTACAAATAACTATCACCCGTCTGTCTCTGTCTGAGAGACTTTCCTGTGTCTTTTCTTCTCCTGATACTGACTTAGTCAGAATCGATCCCCTGTTTAAGTTAGCTTTTCTTTCTTTCTTTTATTTCAGAACTCTTCATCAATATGTCTTTCCCGGTATTACTTCACCATTCTCTGTACCCAAGGCACCCCCAGTTTTAGCTCTGCCCTGGTATCCAGACTTGTCTACTACCTCAACTAGCCTGTCTACAGGAGCCCTATCTTCTCAGATGGTGGACTTACACAGTTTCAAATCTCCTTAAAGTTGAGCTAAAAGAAATCAGAAGACAACAAGGCGTGCTAGGCTGCTTTTAGAAAAGAGAGTTGACTCTCTGTTTTTGCTTTTTAGTCAGCCTAGGTAGTTTATGTTGTAAAAATCTGCCTTGTACTTGAAAAAGCTTATGATGAATGAAAATCAATGTTCTTTTATCATCTCTGTTCTCTTTTTTCTGTATATTTCCTTTTTGTTGTTGACAAAAAGGGGAGAAAGTAAAAGTTAGGATGATTAAGTTAAAATTGAACTTGAGCTGCATGACTTTAATAATAATGCTGCATGACTATGATAATGATACTGACTCTGATACTGTGCTGATTGAAAATTTAGAATTGCACCTAAGTGCATCTGTCTGCACAATACTTCTGGTTTAGAAAATTTCAACTTGTCTGAATTATGTTATCTCGTCTGTTGATATTTTCTAAGGTTCATTAAATCATCTGAATGTTTGTCATCATCAAAAAGGGGGAGATTGTTAAGTCTCTAAATGTCTAATGTGCATTTCCCTAAGTCTTGATGGAAACTAAACATTGGATAATGATTTAATTAACATACTTTGTGGTTGCTAACCTGTCTACTTAGTGCGCAGATCAAAATAGTAAGACTCACATGTTTGCCCACTTTAATGACAACCTGTCTGGATAAACAAAAGTCAACCTGTCTGCTGACTAGGATTGTTGACTTTCTGCAACTTAGTTTCAACCTGCCTCTGCTATGTTCTCATACTCGTCTAAGGTTCTTCAATGAGAACTTGAGTACAAAAAGCTTTTGGAAGCTGTCCCCTCATACAGAATACTCTGAAACTCTCTCTCACGCTTATCAAGAAATTCAGAAGGTCATTTTCACAAGCAACCTAGGAAATCATAGATAGCATCCAGTTAAAGAATGTTTCCAACATGCTTCATTCCCTAGTACTATTGGTTATTACACGAAAAGGGAAATATACTCTGCAAAGTACAAAAGCATTCTGCACAACTTTGATTTGGCTACTGCACGATGCATAAAGCCATGATAACCGGACGAAAAAATGGACTGTGGGTGGGTCTATGCGGGTTCACGGGTGATGCGGGTGAGGAATTCATTTCCAAACGGTCTTCTGCGGTCGGGCCCGGGTGTGGAAAATAAATCTGTTGGTACCTGAACCCGACCGAACTTGCTAAGGGATTTATAAAATTAGAGGCCCAAATGTGTTGTATCCATATGCTGACTTAACAAAACCAGCCCAGTGTCCCACCCTTTAGAAAACCTAGTCTCATCCATAACACTCATTACACTCAGTCACTCACTTTCACTGACTAAACTTTCTCTCTATTGCTTAGAAGAATCGAGAAAGTAGAAACCCTAGCGCAACCGCAGCGTACGGTGGCAGCGGTGCGAGCGCCTCTCTCCCTCTCTTCCTCTTTTGAGTTTCACTCTTCCTCCCTGGAATCCCCCTTTATTCTTCGTCGAATCTCACAGCTTAGCAACGTTCCCTTTCTCCTTCTTATTCGATCCCTTGGCCACCACCGCCTCCGACCTGTTTCCGACCAGATCTGAGCTCATTAGATCTGCTCAACCCCGTCTCCGGCCAGCACTGACTCATTCCTCTCCGATCGGCACGACTGAGTTGCTTTGCCATGCATGTCTTTTCGTCTTCCATTCCGCCGTGAGACGTATCAAAGGTTCTCCGCCGTCATGGTAATCTAGATCCGCGAATGAAGAAGCAAACAACGAAGTTGATTAGGTGCTTTTTGTTGAAAGTTTCGATTTTTTTTGTTGAAAAGTTGATGTTTTTTGTTGAAAGTTTCAAACTTTATGGGTTATGTTCTTAGTGTCGTCTAAGTTTGATGTTCTGTGTTGTGGATTTACTTTATGGGTTCTTCCCTTCTTGCTTTTTTTTTTTATCTGGAAACAATTTTTTTATTTGGTCTTCAACCACTTCAACCCGCCCACCGACCCGACCAAACCGAAGGCGTCAATAGGCGAAAATGGGTGCCATATTTATCTGGTCGGTTTCGTTCGGATTGAGATTTTTTCACCTGAATCCGACCGCTTATTAAAAACAATATAATCCTTTTCATAGGTAAAATCCAAGCTAATTCATGCAGTAACCTCGCACAAACGAATTAAAATTTTGTTCCTCAAAGATAAGGAAATACAAAAAAACAAAAAAAACAAAAAAAAACAAAACAAAACAGAAAACAGCCCTTAAAAAAAAAAAAAAAAAACAGAAATCAAACATATTTCTGGCATGTTAATGTCAACCAGTCTAGTTTGCACCGGAAGTATTGCTTCTGTGTTGCTCACCGAGCTACCTAGTACGTACATCAGGCGGATACATAGCTCAATGTCGGTGAAGCCATAAAGCGGGAGGTGGTTGTACGGAAAGACCTCTCGAGTGGATCAGGTTCACTACCATCTGCTACACCGCTCTTTGACATGTTTAGCTTTTGCGTAAAAGATACAAGAGAGTCCACAACTTCAGACATTTGAGGACGAAACTCCTTTACAGGCTGTATGAAAGACAAAACATGTTTCAATGCACCCCAAATGAAAAAAGAGAGCGAATATAATTTGAAGAACAAAAATGGCAACACAGAATCATAATTAGTTCTATTTTTTTAAGGAATATAACTTACTATACCTGTATACAGAGGGAGACGATATCAGCATAACGAGAAAGAGCCTTGGATGAAAATGTCCTTTTAATTTCCTGATCCACCATTTGTTCCAAACTCTCGCTATCATGAAGCCTGGATGAAGCCCATTTTGCTAGATATTGCTCTTCCCTCGGCCTGGAACTAATGCATGAGAAACAAGGGTCATCGTTCAGTTTAGCCCCAGGGACCAGAGGAGAGGAAACAAATGAAACGCCGCAGTATAGATTAAAATTTAAAACCTTACCCATCGAAAGGTTTCCTTCCTGTTAACAGTTCTAGAAGCAACACCCCAAAGGCAAAGACGTCACTCTTTGTGCTTCCGGTTCCTGGTTGGCCATGGTCAGGTGAACTGTAGCCTCTATCTCTAATAGTAATCTCTGAAGCCTGTTTCCAACAGTCACCAAAGTAATCAATTGTGGGTTCATTTTGCAATTTATAAAATTTAGCAGTTCTTATAGCTATAACCCAGAAAGTGCAATCACTTTTTTTCCTAATGAACATGAACAAGGGACATCCATTTTTCAATTGGTCAGTTTAGACAAAGCATCAAAAAAGTTAGAAACAACCATACTTTTGCTTATCAATGAGCTGTCTTTTATAGCTAGGAGAGCTATTAGATATAGTTTAAACATGAAGTAAAAACTTACTCGAGTTTTGACTTTGTTGCTCGTCAGTGGTCTCAAAACAGCCAAGCCACAGTCACAAACACGAGGCATAAGATTTTCGTCCAGTAGAATATTGGCAGCCTTCAAGTTGCCGTGTGCAACAGGAGGGGAGAACGTGGAGTGCAAATAGCTGATAACATTTGTAAACATAAGAGTTGAGACACATACATATGAAGCTAGAAGAGTATAACAAGAAATAAATGCGAGTGGCATGCAACATGGGACTTACTCCAGAGCCAGAGCAACACCTAGAGCAATCCTGAGACGGAGGGCCCACGATAAAGGTTTGTATGCTTCACTGTGAAGAGCTTGGTCTAGTGTTAAATTTCTGACATAATCGTAGACAACAAGATGCTGTCCATGTTCCAAACAGTAACCTTTAAGTGCAACGATGTTGGGATGCTTCAGACGTGCAGCAGTACAAATCACATCTAAGAACTTCTCCTCTTCACTGAAAGACAACCCCGCCAAGTTGATGTTTTTCACAGCCAAAACCTTTCCAAAAGAACAAGAAATGTGTTATAAAGGTTTTGAAATATGAACATGATTGACTGTTTAAAAGATATTTTAAAATGGTACCTTGTTATCTGGAAATTCAGCTCTGTAAACAGGGCCAAGAGACCCCTCTCCCAGAAGGTTGTCTTCGTTGAAGCTGTTTGTAGCCAACTGAACTTCCGCTACTGTATAAACTTTCGTCCTTCCTGTGACTCTCTCTCTTTCGGAGAAACTTCTTCTTGACATCTCCCCCGTTCTTTTATGGTTCTGGAAATGCAATCGCCTTGGACCCAAAAGGGATGCAGAATTGAACGGTGGGATTTGCAGGCTGTCATCTAGTACCGAAGAAGAGACATCTAAAGGAGAAAAAAGAGAAAAGAAAGAAAAAACAGAAGGCATCATTAAAGATGAAAATGAATTCACAGACATGTGAAACAGAAACAAAAAGAAATTGAGTGAAAGCAAGGACTGGAGGGCAGAAACAGAATCCTGCATTAGAGTGCCTCACTATCTATAGGCCTTTCTATAATAATTACCTTTGGCAGCAGCACTGATTGGATGAGAGGGCAATGAAATATGGTTGCTTTCAATGCACTTCATTCTCTGTACATGAAATTTATTCAAATGGATTGCAATGAAGAGCGCCAATCCTGTTGCCAGTAATGTTCCTCCACCAACCATAAAAGCTATTCCTCCAGGACCCATACGTTTCTTCTTGTGCTTTCTTACTTTAGAAGGAGCAAAGTTCTCGATCGCATTTGCCTGAGTTGTGGGTGGACGACTAGTATTATGTTCAACTTGTACACTGTCCAAAGGAAAAGCCCATGGAGGAGAGTCGTCCATTGCATGGAATTTATTCCCTCCAATCCTAATTGAGGGTATAGAGTGTGATTTTTTGATGTTATGCATCCATTATTTCATAACCAAGAACGAAACAGCAGGTAATTAAAACTGGTAATAGTTATCACTGACCATAAGTTTGGTATGGACTGAAAATGCTGTGGAAGAATGCCACTAAACAGATTATCTTGAATGTTCCTGACAAAATAGTCAAATGAGTAAATAGTAGAACTTTAATCATATATTATAAAAAATGTTAAGAGGTAACCTACAAATCAATGAGTGGAAGCTCAGCCAGGTAGGTTACTGATCCAGTAAATCTGTTATTCTGCAGGAACCTGCAAATAAGCACCAGGTTACAGTCCAACCAACATAACCCTAATATAAAATAAGTCCTGACTATCAGTTTTTTATGAAATCCAAACCAAGTTTAGGAAAAAGAGTGAGGGGTGTAAGGAAGAAGAAACTTACAATCTATCAAGGTTTGTCAAGGAACCAAATGAACTTGGCAGATCACCGGTGAAATTATTGTATGAAAGGTCCCTGATGAAATGAAATAATCCTTTGTGAAAGATTAAAATTTGAGCAAAACAGTGAAAGCATATGCATGTTGCTGCCTCACTTTCTCACGACCCAATTCAACTTCAATCAAATTTCATTATATAGTCTAATCACTATGTTTTACTTCAGCTAACCTAGAGTATTTCTTTGAAAAATAATTTAAATCCAGCAGCCTATCTCTGTTGCTTCTCAACTGTCATATGGATTTCCAACATATTACACATACTACTTTTGCCCTTGTGAAACATTAAATACTGAGAAGGTTTAGATTGGCTTCATCGTTTGCTCTTACATTACATATAAAGAATATTCAAGATTAGTAATATACAGAGAAACCTATATATATTCAAGATTAGTAAGCCCCTGAATTTTCTTACTCATTGAATCATTTATTCATTTTATTTTGATTCAATGCAATAGAAAACACACACTAAAGACTCGGCTGAAGAAGACATACATTTCTTTGAGGTTATCTAAGCCTGTAAACACATTGCCAATGGGTCCGTATAAGAAATTGTGGCTTAAATTCCTGCAAGACAAGTAGATGATTTCACAGCAGTTTTAAAAACCCAATCACTATATCATACTCAACACAGATGAGAGAACATAAGTAAACAAATTGTCAATGGACTTTTTGGTTAAGAATATTCCCATGTTTATTCCCAGTTTCAAGCTTGAATTAAATCAATACTAATGTAACTCACAGGTGTCTTAGTTTTTTCATGGTTGGTAATGAATGGGGGATATTTTGGCTCAAAAAGTTGCAAGCCAAATTTCTGCAATAAAGAAGAATTGTCAGAACAACTCATTGCTGAAGATACACGTAAATTAGTACGCATAGAATGTAGTCATGCATGAACAAAATGAGCAGAACAGTAGGCTTACATATGTGTGGCATTGGGGGGTAAATCGGATGGTATTTCACCCACTAAGTTGTTAGAACTGATATCACTAAAGAAACCAGAATATGGAAGTAAGTAAATTGCATTATTAGACAATAACTTGTCCTGAAAAGAGCTTAAAGCAACATAATTACTTACAAATGCTTCAAGTTCTGTAGATTATAGAGCAAGCCTCCAAGATACCCAGTGAGGTTTAATCCTTGAATTTTTCTGCATAAGGACAAAGAACAAGGGTAATGTTTATTAGTGGCATTATGATCTATGTGGATGGGAATATCATCAGTAGAGTTGGTGCATTACAAGTGTATAACTGATGATCCAGAACATGATACTCCTGTCCATGACTCCCCACAAGGATCACCACCATTCCATCCTTGCAGCACTGGTGGGGAGTTTAATGTCCTGTATAGATCCTGAAGAGCTTCGACTGTTTATAACAAAAATTACAAGAAATCTATAGTTTAGTGAAAGAGCAGAAAGCTATGCCAAGTTTGAGCTAGAATAATTTAGTTCAATTTAATCTAAGAGTGTGATTGTTCTCTTATTTACATTTATTCTTTCCTCTCTAGCTAAATCTGTCATATTCAAGTTATTTCCCAAGTTTTAAATTGTTTAATTTAATCTGAGAGTATGATTGTTCTCTCATTACATGGATTTTTTCCCCTCTAACTCAATTACAATTAAATATTATTTTTATTTTTTTTAAATTTAAGTCGCGGTTTCGTTAAGTTTACCTATAGCAATTACGAAAGAAACTTAGTGCTGTTCATTCAGAATGCAAATATTTCCATACATCTTGAACAAAGAAGTATTTGATGATTTCCTAATTAGGGCATATCGCACAAAAGGAAACTATACACTCCCTCAAAATTCAAAATCCCAATATTATAATTTTCTTCAATATTATCTTGAAAGTAAACAGATTCAACGACACCGCAAAGTATATACATATATAACATACAGTGTGTATTTTCTCAGCAAGCAACCAAACAAATCTAAACGTTATTGAACCAAATTTCAAGTTCAACTGATTCGTTTTCAAGAAAAGATTAATCTACGATAGTTAAAGAATGAATAATTGCTTTTTTATTGAATTACCATCAGTAGGATCAGTAAATGCCAAGCCTTGAGAAATCAAAGTTGCCGAGAAGACAACGAAGACAGAGACATAGAAGCAGTAGTTGCAAACCATTTTATCCAGAGAATCAGAACCATCCGTCAGTAACAACACTCCTTGCTTCCCTTTTCTGAGAAACACACAGAAAAATCAGAATCATCAATTTCAGTTCAGCATTATTTTCTTTCTCGCTGCGGTGTTTAAGGAGATTTAAATTCTTTTTGTTTCAATTTTCCAAATGTTTCTCAATTTTAGACACAAAGCCGAACTGAAGGATGAGAAGATAAAAAAGAACCAAGATTAAAGAAAGAAGGGCTTTAAGTTTTGGATGACATTGATGAATGAAAAAGTACCTATTATCCTGATTCTTGTTTCTTCAAATGCTCACTGTGTGTGTGTGAGTGTGAGCTTGGTATTCTGTAACTGTTTGCACGCCGCAGTCAAGAGAGGTGGCTTCTGTGGTAAGGTGGGGTACAAGCAGCTGAGTACGTTGTATTACGAGCAAAACGCTTAATGAAAACGACGACTATAGTTAGTTAGGAAGTTGGTTTTGGCGCGCAACGGGCTGGTGCAGCAGTCACATGCCCTCGGCTCTATCAATAATGAATGTTAATAAACTTTTTTTTTTCCCCTCATAAGTTGAAAAGAAAAATGTAAAAATTTATAAATAGATTTTTTTATTACAAAAATACCCTTAAGAGAGTAAAAAGGGGCGGGGATGCAATAACATGAGAGTAATTTTTAACTACTGACAATTAAATGTCGGAATATAAATTTTTAAGATTTTTTATTTACCGACAATTAATTGTTGAAATACTTTATTTTATTGTCCGGCTACTAATTGTCAGATTATATTTTTTCAAGTTTTTGTGTTTCCGACAATTAGTTGTTGGACAACAAATTAAAGTATTCTGACAATTAATTGCCGGATATTCGAGAAAATTGAAAAAAAATATTATAATCCGGCAATTAGTTGCTAGTAGGTAGAAATTCTTGAAAAAAGTATATTCTAACAACTAATGGTCGGTAACTAATAGCGACAAAAAAATCATTTCACGCTCCAAAATTAAAAGTGAGGGAGTGGATAGAGCAATTGTAGGGGTGTAGGTAGCAACTGCCAAAATTTAGTAGCTAGTTCAGATAAAAAAAGGTAATTCGACTATTGCATATTAAAAGCTCAATCTCGTTTGAGAAGCTGATGAGGAGTTGCTTTTAGGCCTAAGTGGCCTATTTAAGCTCAATTTTGAAAACCTTGTTAAATTGTTACTGATCTTTTGGAAACGTAAAGTTCCAGTATTGCTTATGCATACAAGTGAAGTTGACACAGACAAACACAAGAAGGGGGGTTGAATTGCGTTTGTTAATATTTTTTGAAAACAACATTTTTAAGAATACTTTTCTCACACAAAGATAAAGAGGGAGAAGTAAACACACAGAAAAACAAACTTTTGAAGGAATAACAAATTCAAGTTCAAATCCCCATAGTTAGTATAAACGCATAAAACTAAAGAGATAAGAGATTAGAAGATTCACGCAAGTTGTTTTATCCTGGTTCACTCTCTTCCAACCAAGAGCTACGTCCAGTCCCTTCTACTTGAAGGTTTTCTCCACTATTCTCCAAATAGATTACAGCAAGTATTCAACATCTCTCTAGGCTCACAAGTATTTCTTTCTTACCAAGCCTCTTCAGGCTCTACCTCTAACAAAAAGTTTTTGGTTTCTTTGATCTTCTAACTCACTATGTGTGAGAATATGAAAGTTTAAGATCAGATGAATATTATAGCAATATTCAAGCTAAGATATTACAGACTTTTGCTTTCTGAAAGAATAAACGAATGTTTGCTTGTAAGAGATTTCTTGATATTTCTGTATATGTGCAAAAGTTCTTTCTTCAAAGGTCTTGGTCTTCTATTTATAGTGACCTTGCTCTTCTCTTCAAATTCATCAACGGCTGTATTTGAATTTTTCCGTTTAGGGATAGAATCAACAATGTAATATCCGTTGTGACTCAGCTTGCTCGTGGTTAATGTACTATGTGATAATATTCTGGCATGAAACGGGCACACCTCTGAGCAAATGCAACTTGAAAAACTGTCTTGCCTTCTTTGTACAAATTCCAGCTATTCCAGCGTAAAAGGTGACAGGGTACAAGTCGTTTTGCATTGTACTATATTGCTTTTTGCAATTCATCATATGTACTTTGTCTCTCTCGTAGAAACAAGACAATAAAACCGTTAATAACAAATAAGAAGGACCATCATATATTTGAAATAACAAACATTTTTGAAATAAATTCAATATGGTCCAGATTGCATTAAATAAGATATCAATGCTCAAATTCTTCGTCCATGAAAACAATTGTAAGGCAAGGTCAGTAAGAAAACTTTTAAGGCTTCGTCCACTAACGTAGCAAAAACTCTACGTCTACTTAATTCATTGGTCTTGCCAGAACTTGAGTTGCTTAAGATCTCCGTCCAGTGACGTGGCACTTAGTAATTAATGTTTTTCTTGGAGAGCAACTCGCGTCTACAAAAAGGGACTTCCCCGTCTACAAGTATGCATTCAAGCACTCGTCCACTAACGTGGCACTTGAGTTAAAAGAAATCCTTCCGGTGGTAGAATGGACTCGTCCACTCAGGGAAACTTTCAATTAAAGAATTAAGTTACATATGGACGCGCATAAAGGCTCTAAGATAATTCCTTATTAATAGAATTTCGAATACCCTGTAAGACTTAGATAAGACTTGTTAGATCTTAACTGACACTTTGCCATACAAATTTAATCCTTTTTATTAACATCAAAACTTAGAGATTATTTAATCCAAATTACTTTGGTTCCAACAATCTCCCCCTTTTTGATGATGACAAAAATTAATTAAATTCGAGTGTGCAAAGTCCAAGAGAGCTTACAAAGCTCCCCCTAAGACAAAGCATTCAGCAGTTCAAAGCAGTATCAGAGCATAATTGACTTTAGACAAAATAGGCATAAGAATTAAGTCAAGACATAGTATCATCAAGATGAATATTTAACAAAATAAACTTATGCATATGCAGACAAATATGTACTTTTTCATAAATAAAAAAATCTAGCTCTGTATAAAATTTAATCTTTCCTTTCTCCCCCTTTTCTGTCATCAGACAAAAAGGTAAAAGGAGTGGACCATCATTGTCAGCAAAAAGATAAAACAAAGAAAGAAAAGGTTTAGGTAAGTGGAGGTGGTGGAGGGGGTTGGTTTAGATTTGGGTTTTGGTTCTTCTGAAAATCCATCAACAATGCCAGCATCTGAGTCACCATTGCATTTGTAGGGGCCAAAGTATCTTGAACTTGCTTCTGTACCCTTTCTTCAAACTGTTGTGCGATCTGTTCTGTCTTCTCTTCAACTAACTTGCCAACCTTATCATCAACAATTTTTCCAATGATGTCCTCAAGATTGGGTGGCCAGGATAATTGTCTTGAGCTCTCAGCCATGTCTGAGACAGTGTCTTGAGCTTGGGCTGGTCGATGAACCATAGCAAGAGCTAATGGTTGAGATGATGTCTTAGCAGACTCAGCACCTTGCTTAGAAGCACAGACCTCAGCAGACTGCTCAGCATGTACAGCAATGGGTTCAGCAGGAGTTGGCTCAACAATAGCAACATCCTCAGCATCAGCTAAAACAGTTGAAGGTTCAGCAGAAGCAGGTTTGGAAGAGATTTCAGCATTTAATTCAGGGCCTTCTACAATTAACGCCTCTGCTGTATGTTCAGAAGTTGAGGTTGAAGGTGAAATTGGCTCAAGGATATCCTTTGCCCAGTGAACAGGAGTAATTCCCTCCACATCCCTGCTGGTAATGGGGAGAGCCCACAGATCTTTGTAGATCATATGCCTGATCTTTGAGAGTCCACACTTTCCTCTGACTTTGGGAATTTTTTTCTTTTCTTCCTAAGATAGGGCAGAATATGAGGCTTCCCTAGTGCAATGGATTATGTGAGACTTCCAGAAGTCAGCAGCTGTTCTCTCTTCTATTTTCCTTACATCTTCCATGTGCAGATAGTACTCAAGCATAGAGTAATCAAAGGTTTCTTCAGATAAGTTCAACATTGCAGAGTGAGCTTCAGGCATAACTCCTTTATTTCTTCTGCACTTTCTATCTTTGTCCTTATTAAGATCAATCATGCCAAGCCTAGGACAGACAGGGTAAGGAGCAATTCCTAGACTTGTTTTCTTTCCATGCCTAAGCCAAGTGAATGGAACACAGTGTGCAGCTCTATCTACTTGGAAGTGACTGAACTCCCATTTCAGTATTTCATAGAAAAAATTATCTTTGAAGGGGTCAGAGGCTCTTCCATAGATACTGGGGTGTTTGAATTTCATCCACAGATCTTTGTAGATCATATGCCTGATCTTTGAGAGTCCACACTTTCCTCTGACTTTGGGAATTTTTTTCTTTTCTTCCTGAGATAGGGCAGAATATGAGGCTTCCCTAGTGCAGTGGATTATGTGAAACTTTCATAAGTCAGCAGCTGTTCTCTCTTCTATTTTCCTTACATCTTCCATGTGCAGATAGTACTCAAGCATAGAGTAATCAAAGGTTTCTTCAGATAAGTCCAACATTGCAGAGTGAGCTTCAGGCATAACTCCTTTATTTCTTCTGCACTTTCTATCTTTGTCCTTATTAAGATCAATCATGCCAAGCCTAGGACAGACAGGGTAAGGAGCAATTCCTAGACTTGTTTTCTTTCCATGCCTAAGCCAAGTGAATGGAACACAGTGTGCAGCTCTATCTACTTGGAAGTGACTGAACTCCCATTTCAGTATTTCATAGAAAAAATTATCTTTGAAGGGGTCAGAGGCTCTTCCATAGATACTGGGGTGTTTGAATTTCATCCATTTGGTGTTGCAATCCATGATGATGGGAATATGCTCAAAAGATCTGGCTCTTTTCTGAGGTATGGTAGGCAGCGTGTTCCTTTTTGGGTCAGTCTCCCATACTGGTATGATATGCCTTTCTACTCCATCAGTAAAGGGGATCAAAGGAGGGGTTTTTATGAGGTTAGGGTAAATTTTTCTTCTAGGGAAACGTTTAAGGGGTAAGTGGGTAAGAAGAGGTCTATGTTGGTTGTGCATTCCTGAGGGAAAGGGTCCGTTGGGAGCCTAGTGTTTGGATATCTGTTGGTCCAAGGGTAGTCCTCATATGGTTCATAGTCATATTCAGCATAGGGGTACCACCTGGTGAGAGGAGTGTCAAGGTCAACATCAGGGTCAGGTTGGTGAGTGTGAAACAAAGCTCTCCAATCTCTCTTGATCTTGGCCCAATTCTCAGATTTGTTGGCAAAAAGAGTGGATGAGGATACAATGAGTGGAAAGAGTTTTCTAAGGAGTTTAGGAAAAGGGGCACTTGGGCAAATTCCATCATCAGTTTGATGAAACTAGGGGTCAGAATCAGGTATAATTGGTGGAAAGATGGTTTTGCTAGGTGTAGGTTGTGGTATGGTCAATTGATTCGGGGTGCTTTGTTGTGAGGATGAGGTTGAGGTTTGGTTAGTTTGGGTTTTTTGTGGTGAAGTTTGGGGTATGGGTAGAGTTGGTCTATATACATTGTCAAAAAATCCTACTTCAGGAGCAGAGACACTACCATTCACAGTATTAACATCAGGAGCATCTTCTGCTAAATTAACAGGAATTTCAGCAGAGATGTTTACCTCAGAGGCTGCCAAGGTCCTTGCTTTCCTTGCAGGTTGCCTCTTCTTGGTAGGCACAGCAGTAGCTTCACTTGCTTTCCTCTTCAAGATTGTTCCCAGAGGAACATTATCTTCATCATCATCATCATCTTGAGACAAAACTAACTTCCTTACTCTCTTAGGAGCAGGTTGAGGATCAGGTTGAGGTGCCTCAGCTCTAGGCTCATTAATCACAATGCCTCTAGTAGGCCTTCTAGGGTTAGGCTTCCTGACGGCCATTGTCTTCCTCTTGGTTCCTCTCTTGAGACTGAGGGTTGCAGCATTGTTGGCCTCAAGTGATTCTTCTTTAATCTTCATCTTTTCCTCATGCTTGGCCATTTCCACTTGCTTGTATGTGTTAAGTTACATGCCACTGAGATTACTTCTGCCAAAATCAGCAGCTTGCATTCCTTTCTCACGAAGGAGTCTTTCTTGGTCATCCTTAGGCTTTGCACTCAGAACATCGTACAAGCCTTGCTGTTTGAAAATCTTTGACAGAAGGTGAGTGAAGGTGATGTGTGAGGCAGATTCTTTGTTGGTAATGGCATCCTTGAAGCGATGAAACAGGATCCAGGGTAAGTTGATCTTTGTTTCAAAGACCAGATGGAAAAGACAAAACTTATGAAGAGCTAATAAGTTGTCCGTAGACCCAATCTTATGCAGCACCACCTTGTTCAGGATTTGGTGAAGAATCCTGATGTGATCCTTCATCTCAGAGGATTTCCAGGAGTGAGTTCTCACGGTGTCTTCCCTCATCAGGGTAACAGCAATTGTCTCTGAACTGCCTAGGTCTTCTTCCCAGTTTTTCGTGAAGACCAAACCCTCTTGAGCACATACAATCGCATCAGAGATGGTTTTCTCGGACACTATTACTTTTCTTCCCAGCACAAACCCTACTACTTCTGCTTCAGTAATTTTTGGTCTTCTCTAGAATTCCCTTATCAAATCAGGATAAACCGAGACCTTTTCCAGAAAGATTCCATCCCATCCAGCAGCGTTAATGAACTTACTCACATCCAGGTTGTACTCATTTAGAATTTCAAATTTGAAATGATGTTCCACAGATACACTCATGGTGTCAGTTGCAATAGCAGGCAAGGGAGCAGAGGTTGAAGCCATTGTTGAGTAAGATGAGTTAAGGTTTGGAAGAACAAGGGAAACAGAGAGTTCGAAAGTTTCAGAGAGAGGTTAACAGGGATGAAGAGTAGCGAAAGGTTTTTCAAAGGGAAAGAGGTTACTTTTAAAGGTTTCAGAATATCAACAATTTTAAAAAATTCAAAAAGAAATAACTGACAAGACATGTCATTAGTGTAAAACGGCGTTGGTATATTGGGACCATAAAAAGTTATGATGGGATTGATGGAGGTAGCTGACTCAGCAGGAAATATGAAAACCAAATGTTTTATATAAATATGTCCAAAGACAAATTAATGCAATCAATAATTGTATGCATAGACGAGTCCACATAAGATTGAGAGTGGACGCATAGACACATATGTAGTGGACGCGGCACATCAACAAAAGTGGACGCGTAGACTACACGTGAACTGGATGCCATGACTAGTGGACGTGTAGTGAAAACATGCAATGGACGACCAAATCAGCAAATATACTTAATACTACTTACAAATACATTGTAGTCCTCCAATTGGTGTTTGATCCATAGAAGTTGTGAGCAGCAACTTGCAGCTGATATGTATTCTGCTTCAGCAGTTGATAGAGCAATGGTACTTTGCCTTTTGCTTGACCATGATACTAGGTTAGCTCCAATGAAGTGACATCCTCCACTGGTGCTTTTTCTTTCAATTCTATCTCCAGCATAGTCAGCATCACAAAAGCCAACTAATCTGTAATCTTCATTTTTCTTAAAGCACAGACCAAGATTAGTAGTACCTTTTAAATATCTAAAAATTCTTTTCACCGCTGATAAGTGAGATTCTCTAGGATCAGATTGAAATTGAGCACATAAGCAAACACTGAACATAATATCAGGTCTGGACGCAGTAAGATATAGAAGAGATCCTATCATACCTCTGTATACCTTTTGGTCTATCTTTTTCTCTTTATCATCTTTGTTCAGTATGGACGTGGGATGCATAGGAGTGTTCATTGGTTTGCAATCATCCATCTTGAACTTCTTTAAGAGTTCCTTTGTATACTTAGTTTGATGGATGTACACCCCGTCCATAGTTTGTTTAACTTGTAGTCCAAGAAAGAACTTGAGTTCTCCCATCATGCTCATTTCAAATTCCTTCTGCATTAACTTTGAGAATTCTTTGCACAGAGATTCATTAGTAGCACCAAATATAATATCATCAACATAAATCTGTACTACTATGAAGTTGGATTTAATCGACTTTCTAAACAAGGTTGTATCAACCTTTCCTCTATTAAAGCCATTATCCATCAGAAAAGAACTTAGCCTATCATACCAAGCTCTTGGGGCTTGTTTTATGCAGTATAAAGCTTTCTTAAGCTTGTATACATGTTCAAGTTGGGTTTCACTCTCAAAACCCGGAGGTTGCATAACATAAACTTCTTCATTGATAAAACCATTTAGAAAAGCACTTTTTACATCCATTTGAAAAAGCATAATATTATGATGTGTAGCAAATGAAAGTAATATTCTGATAGCTTCTAATCTAGCAACATGTGCAAAGGTTTCAGTATAATCTATACCTTCTTCTTGAGAGTAACCTTGTGCAACTAATCTTGCTTTATTTCTGATAACCTTACCATTCTCATCAAGCTTGTTTCTGTAAACTCATTTTGTTCCTATAACAGATTTATCGTTAGGTAGGGTTACCAGACTCCAGCCATCACTCCTCTCAAACTGATTTAGTTCTTCTTGTATTGCTAAGATCCAACCACTGTCCAGCAGAGCCTCGTCTACTGTCTTTGGTTCCAATTCAGAGACTAATGCAGAATCTTCTTGCTCTCTGAAGGTTGATCTGGTTCTTAGCTTATCACTTGGATTTCCAATGATTTGATCCGGTGGATGATAATTCTTGAAATGCCAAGATCTCTGAACAATGTCTTGTTGAGAGGTGGATGTTTCTGGTTGTTTAGAAATGTCTTCAACTTGATCATCAGCTTTAACTTCTGTTGTCTCTCCTGATACGTTTAAGTCAAGATCTGCAAAGACTTCATCTAGCTCTGATAATTTCTTATCAGGCCGTTTGTCATCAAATCTAACATGTATAGACTCTTGTACTATTAAGGTTCTTGAATTATAGACTCTAAATCCTTTTGAGGTTTCAGAAAACCCTAGTAGAATTCCATTATCTACCTTAGCATCAAATTTACCAAGTTGATCTTTTGTATTCAAAATATAACATTTACACCCAAAAGGATGAAAGTATGAAATGTTGGGTTTTCTACCTTTCCACAATTCATAGGGAGTCTTATTCAGAATGTCTAATGTATATTCTGTTCTGAATGTAGCAGGCAGTGTTCACAGCTTCAGCCCAAAAGTGCTTAGGGACAGAATTGTCATTGAGCATAGTCCTAGCCATCTCTTGAAGAGATTTGTTCTTTCTCTCTACCACACCATTTTGCTGTGGTGTTCTTGATATTGAGAAGTTGTGTTGAATACCACTTTCTTCACAAAACTCATGGAATAGCTCATTGACAAATTCTCCCCATGATCACTTCTAATTGAAGCTATACACATGCCTTTTTCATTCTGTACACGTTTGCAGAATACAGAAAAGACCTTGAAGGACTCCTCCTTGTGAGCAAGGAACATAACCCATGTCCATCTAGTGTAGTCATCTACAATGACTAGACCATATTTCTTACCACTGATAGAAGCAGTCCTTGTTGGACCAAAAAGATCAAGGTGTAATAGTTCTAGTGGTCTCTTGGTACTAACAATATTCTTATATTCAAAAGAACCTTTGACTTGTTTTCCCTTCTGACATGCATCACAGAGAGCATCAGATTTGTACTTAAGGTTTGGTAATCCTCTTACGAGCTTATGCTTATTTAGCTTTGAGATTAATCTCAAGCTTGCATGACCTAGCCTTTTATGCCAAATCCATCGCTCATCTTCAATGGACACTAAACATGATACATTTTGATTTGAGAGGTCCTCTAAGTCAATCTTATACAGATTGTTTTACCTCTTAGCAGTGAATAAGATTGATCCATCATTCTTCTTGACATAACACATGTTCTTATTAAAAGAAACATCATATCCACTGTCACATAATTGACTTATGCTCAGTAGATTATGTTTTAAATCATTCACTAACAAAACATTATCAATGGAGGGAAAATGATGTTTACCAATTTTACCTATACCAGTGATCTTTCCTTTCTGGTTTCCTCCAAATGTCACCCAGCCACCATCCTTATGTCTAAGGTCTTGGAACATATACTTTTCTCCTATCATGTGACGTGAGCATCCACTGTCTAAGTACCAGGACATCTGTTTCTTTCCTGTTGTTAAGCAAATCTGCAACAGGTATTATCTTGTCCTTAGGTATCCAAAATGACTTGGGTCCTGTCATGTTAGTTTTCATTGGACAAGAATATTTAGTATGTCTGTTATGTATGCATCTAGATGTAGAATGTCAACCTTTTCCACACACTTTACAAAAGGTGTTGGACAGGCCTGACTTGGCTTTAGCATACCTAGCTGGAGCTTTTGAAGCTCTTTGCTGCATAGGTTGTTTTGACTTAATATAAGATGCCTCATGCTTCTTATTGTCATAACCAAGGCCAGATTTATCAAATGGTGACCTAGAATACCTTAGGATAAGACTAAGCTTATCTGAGCCTCCTACAAATTTTGACAGAGTGTCTGTCAAGTATGTTACATCTTGTTTCAGTTTTGTAACTTCACAAGAATTGTCAGGCTCACATTCAGATTTGTCAGTTAGACTAACATTCTCTGATTTTAGCTTGTCATTTTCTTGAACTAAACTTTGTTTTTCAATGCAGACTCTATCATATTCTTTTGTTAAATTTGCAAACTTCTTTTTAAGAATTTTGTATTCATGAGATAGTATGGATGAGTCATGCAGTAATTCATCAAAGGCATTTTTGAGAGTAGAAGGTTCAGAATCTGTTACCTCATCATCATCAGTGTACTCATTTTCTGATGATGTGTCAGCCATGAGGCAAATGTTTGCCTCTTCCTCAGCTTCCTCTTCCTCATCTGATGAAGATAGGTCCAAGTCCTCCCATGTAGCCATTAAGCCCTTCTTTTTCTTGAAGAACTTCTTCTTCTCTTTTAAGTCAGGACATTCAGCTTTGAAATGGCCTGACTTTTTGCATTCAAAGCACAGATGTGGACCTTTTTCTTTGGAGTTTGAGTTCTCCTTAGAAAAGTTCTTGTTGAACTGCTTTCTCTTGAAGTTACCTTTCCTTCTCCACATATGTTGTATCTTTCTGGAGATGAAAGATAATTCATCTTCATCTGATCCTTCATCACTGTCTGAAGACTCAGTAGTTTTAAGGACTTTTGAAGAGCTGGCTTTTTTTGCATTTAAAGCAATGGGCTTTCCCTTTCTGGAATTGTCTTCTTCATTTAGTTTAAGCTCATGAACTTTTAATGACCCTAGAAGCTCTTCCAGAGAGAGAGTGTTCAGATTCTTAGCTTCTTGAATGGCAGTGACCTTTGGTCTCCACTGCTTGGAGAGACTTCTCAGAATTTTTCTGATATGATCTCTATTCTCATATATTTTTCCAAGAGATCTGAGACTGTTTGTTATTGTTTGAAATCTTCCAAACATCTGATCTATAGTCTCATGATCAGTCATCTTGAAGAGTTCATACTGGTGAACCAGTATGCTTATCTTTGACTCCTTCACTTGTGATCTTCATGAGCAAGAGCCAGTGTATCCCAGATTTCCTTTGCTGTGTTGCAGCTGTGAACCTTATCATGTTCTGATCTGGTGATGGCACACATCAAGTAATGTTTGGCCTTGAGATTTAGTTGATGTTTAGCCTTTTGATCTACACTCCAATCTGCTCTAGCCATCCATTTTCACCTCTTGGCTCAGAATAGCCATTCTCAATCAGTTCCCAGATGTCTAAGTTTTGTGCATCCAAGAAGGTCATCATTCTCTTCTTCCAATAATCATAATCAGTTCCATCAAAGAGTGGAGGTCTGTTGATAGTTTGTCCTTCTGCATCCATGGTTGTAGGATCGTACTTCCTCAGCACTTGTTAGATGCTCAACCCTTTCGAGGCTGAGCTCTGATACCAACTGAAGTTGACATAGGTAAACACAAGAAGGGGGGTTGAATTGTGTTTGTTAATATTTTTCGAAAACAACCTTTTTAAGAACACTTTTCTCACACAAAGATAAAGAGGGAGAAGTAAACACACAGAAAAACAAACTTTTGAAGGAATAACAAATTCAAGTTCAAATCCCCACAGTTAGTATAAACGCGTAAAACTAAAGAGATAAGAGATTAGAAGATTCACGCAAGTTGTTTTATCCTGGTTCACTCTCTTCCAACCAAGAGCTACGTCCAGTCCCTTCTACTTGAAGGTTTTCTCCACTATTCTCCAAATAGATTACAGCAAGTATTCAACACCTCTCCAGGCTCACAAGTATTCCTTTCTTACCAAGCCTCTTCAGGATCTACCTCTAACAAAAAGTTTTTGGTTTCTTTGATCTTCTAACTCACTATGTGTGAGAATATGAAAGTTTAAGATCAGATGAATATTATAGCAATATTCAAGCTAAGATATTACAGACTTTTGCTTTCTGAAAGAATAAATGAATTGCTCGTAAGAGATTTCTTGATATTTCTATATATGTGCATAAGTTCTTTCTTCAAAAGTCTTGGTCTTCTATTTATAGAGACCTTGCTCTTCTCTTCAAATTCATCTCTTCAAATTCATCAACGGCTGTATTTGAATTTTTCCGTTTAGGGATAGAATCAACAATGTAATATCCATTCTGACTTAGCTTGCTCGTGGCTAATGTACTATGTGATAATATTCTTGCATGAAACGGGCACACCTCTGAGCAAATGCAACTTGAAAAACTGTCTTGCCTTCTTTGTACAAATTCCAGCTATTCCAGCATAAAAGGTGACAGGGTACAAGTCGTTTTGCATTGTACTATATTGCTTTTTGCAATTCATCATATGTACTTTGTCTCTCTCGTAGAAACAAGACAATAAAACCGTTAATAACAAATAAGAAGGACCATCATATATTTGAAATAACAAACATTTGAAATAAATTCAATATGGTCCAGATTGCATTAAATAAGATATCAATGCTCAAATTCTTCGTCCATGAAAACAATTGTAAGGCAAGGTCAGTAAGAAAACTTTTAAGGCTTCGTCCACTAACGTAGCAAAAACTCTACGTCTACTTAATTCATTGGTCTTGCCAGAACTTGAGTTGCTTAAGATCTCCGTCCAGTGACGTGGCACTTAGTAATTAATGTTTTTCTTGGAGAGCAACTCGCGTCTACAAAAAGGGACTTCCCCGTCTACAAGTATGCATTCAAGCACTCGTCCACTAACGTGGCACTTGAGTTAAAAGAAATCCTTCCGGTGGTAGAATGGACTCGTCCACTCAGGGAAACTTTCAATTAAAGAATTAAGTTACATATGGACGCGCATAAAGGCTCTAAGATAATTCCTTATTAATAGAATTTCGAATACCCTGTAAGACTTAGATAAGACTTGTTAGATCTTAACTGACACTTTGCCATACAAATTTAATCCTTTTTGTTAACATCAAAACTTAGAGATTATTTAATCCAAATTACTTTGGTTCCAACAACAAGCATCATCCCAATCAATTTCAAATAATTTTTATTCTTCTAAGATTTAGAAACCTCATTATAAGAGATTTAGATTGTGTGGGGTCACAGAAACCTTGAAGATAGTTAGGCGTAAAATCTGTCAAGGGATCAATGTAAGCTTCACTGGGTCAATAGAGACCTTCAAGACATGCCTATCGTAACATTCTACTGTGCTAAATCATGTTCAGCATTGGGTATGCTATAGTGAAATCCAGAGGATATGATGATTGCTAGTTAATCTACTTAAAGGCTTGTACATTGAGAATTATGCATCCTGATCGCTAGATCAAAAGAAATGATAATTGAAAGCTCATTCTTTTAGTCACGTCTTTCAAAAAGCTTCAAATTTTAAATGCACCATTGACATGAACTAGGCTAGTTGACACATATTTAAAGACACCTTGACTTTCTCTTGATTCTTAAATAGAATGAGAACTACTTTATAATCCTTCTTATTGCTTGGATTCTCTTCTTTTGCTTGCATGTAGCTAAATACAGTGTAAAAATGGTGTCCAAGTATAGGGAATCAACTTGGGGCACCAACTTATGGGTAAGTTCTAGGGTGAGCAATCTTCACAAGTCTCTCACCATGAGAGACATGAAAAAGCCCCCATTTGCAAAAGAAAAAAAAATTACCTTTTAATGTAAGCTTCACTTGGTCGGCAGAGACCTTCAATGCATGCCTATCGTAACACTCTATTGTGCTAAATCATGTTCAACATTGGGTATGCTATAGTGAAATTCAAAGGAAATGATGATTGCTAGGGAATCTACTTAAAGGCTTTTCACCCCCTTCTCTCTCCCTCCCCCACCCTCCCACTCCGCCACCCCTTTACTAATGAAGAATATGCTTCCTCAGGTAGCTCCATGTATCCTTTTTTTGCTTTCGTTTTCTCTTATTCAACTTGAAACTGTGACACCCTCTACCCCGCATGTATTTATGAACAGCATAAGGAAATAAAATGAAATGAAACACATGCATATTATTAGTAAATAATATAACTGGGTAGAAAGTACCACATGTATCGAAACATAACAACGCGGAATTAAAACAAGTCACAACAATGACAATCATAAACATGAAAGCATAAACTCAACCCCGATGTCACATAACAGAGCTGGTATAACCAAAATCCAGAAAATACATGGGATAACGAAACTAACAAAAGAACATCCTAAACTACGAGCGAGCGGCTCCTCAGAGTCACTTCTCAACTGGCTGCTGACCATCCTCTGCATAACAAGAAAATGTACATGCGAAGAAACAATAAAGGATGGGAAGTAAGAAATCATCGTATAAACATAATGGCAAATGAAGCAGTTAGCAAGATGAGCATACATCGCATATATAGCATATCATAGCAAAACAACATCCAACATAATAATATCATTCATATCATTCCAATCAAAATATGTTATGCGATGTAGTGCTGCTCCACTACTCTGTTATGCATGTGGATCCAAATCTATCTCAGGAAGACAACGTCGGAGTTACATATCCACATTGGCCAACAAGTACCAATGCCGGCAGTTCACCAAACCATCAGTGAACCCCTTGGATAGCCGATGCACCGTACTCTAGGATGCATCACCACGGGGGGCCATGATTCACCTATTTCTCGAATGAATCACCACGGACGGCCAAATCGCCTTACTCTTGGATGACCTCCCCTGTGTTATACTTCCCCCACTAACATCTCCAATGCGTGAGTGCATGAGAAACAACATGAAACAATAAACCACCACCTCCACTTTGGCCAATAAGCACCAAAGTTTAACACCTTCAACACTTTGACCAATAAGAATCAAGGCTACTCTGACCATCAAGCATCAGAGTTTAACATCGTCAACACCTTGACTAATAAGCATCAAGACTACTTTGGCCAATAAGCACCAAAGTTAACATTGTGCGGTAACCCATCGTTACCGTCTTAACCATCTTAACGTTTTGTGTTTATTTATCTTATCTTCATTTAATTAGTGTTTAATTTCATCATAGGGAACAATTTGGGTGATACCACCCTTGTTCCTACTTAACGTCTGTTCTGTTTAGGGGAGCACGGTCGTGCTGATCCCCCAGCACGTGCTTGCTATCTATTGAGCATGGCCGTGCTTACTGGAGCATGGTCGTACTGATCTGGGCAGAACGTTTTAGGATTCCTTGCCAACTCCCTAGAGCACTCATAGATCAATCATGTTATCTTTTAACTATAGCACCAAGTATTTCACTCATTCTTCTCATTTAATCTCCATGTCTTATGTTCATTGGGGGTTAATCCTTTAATTCTTGTTTTATTATCAACATCCCTAAAACACCCATGGTCAATCCTAGGGTCTTGACTATACCTTTGAGCATTAACCTTGCCTCTCATTACTATGATTCAAGTCTTATGAACATTGGGAATTAACCCTTAAATCTTAAACGTCATTACTAATATTCTTATATATTTAATTAATATCTTATTAACATAAACATCAGCAATAACAGTATCAACAACCAAGCATACATTCATAGTATGGGAACATCATCACACATCCAATCATGGCATAACAGTATCATCATCAATCATAAAATCATAATTGAAAACAACCAACATCTATAGCAACATAGATATTCAAATAACAAACAACATCAATTAACATTTAGCACACAATAGGGTCATGAGTTAACCCTTCATCTTACGCTACCCCATTGCCTACATGTTATACTAATCCCTTCTCCCCATACCTGGTATGAAGATTTAACCTATTGACAACGTAAGCAATCTACTCATGTTCCCTCTAGCAGCTCGACGAACTCCTCAAGCCTTGGCCAAACACAAAAAGGCAAACCATTAATCTCCAATCAAGAGAACAAGAAAGGAGATTACCAAGGGATGACCACGTTACCTTAATTGACACTAGCGCACGTGACTTCTCTCTCAAACAGACGCAAGAACACCAAAAACTTCGAAGGGTTCAAAGGGAATGAGGGAAGGGAAAAGGAAAGGTTTCTGTCACACTAGGATTGTCAAAAGTGTCAAAATGAGGGTTAACACTCGTAACCCTCTAAAACACTCCTATTTATAACATCAGACCCCAAACATGGCTGTTCTCCCCTTGAGCACAGGCATGCTTAAGGAAGCACAGGGGTCTACATTTTCCCCGTCAAATGCCCCATTTTTCGACACGGCCGTGCTCCCCTTGGGCATGGCCGTGGTTGTGGCTCACTCAACCACTGAGACGCCTTCGAGCACGAGGTCGTGCTGCACATGAGCATGATCGTGCTCATGTGTCAGGAAGGGATTTTTCACTATAAAATCCCACCTGACCCCATTTTAACATTCGTAAGGAACATTTCTATTAAACTTAACATAACATACAACTATTCATAGCACATATAAACGTATAAATCCTTCTATACGAAAAAACGGGGTGTTACAGAAACAAGATGACCAAGGGAAACGCGAGTGTGTGCCCTCATTTACTGATTTCTTTTTTAAAAAAATTCGTATAGCTCTGACTGGGCACAGAGGAGAACATTCTCCGGCAGGATGGCGGGTCTGACGGTGAAGTTGAAGACACGGTCTTGGAATTAAGTGATTGGTGGCGGTGGTGGCTGGATTTGGTGGCGACGGCACATCTGATGGATATGGGCTTGAAGGGTGTGAGGAAAATGGTTGTTGTGGATGGTAGTGTTAGGGTGTTGCTTCACCATTGACATTGACATGGTGAAAGTGCTATTACATTTTATGCCCTGAAAAAGGCCCAAAAGAAATTAGTAATTACTTGTAAACATGCCTTCTAAGTAAAAATATAGTATTTTAACCCTAAAAACATCTTTTGCTTAACCAAAATTTGGAATTCTACTATACTAGGCAAAACTAGAAGGGGAAAATAAAAGATGATGGAATGACAGATTTATTGTGGATAGCGATATATATTAGAAAATTTGAGGAACTCCTACAAAATTTACTAGAGTGGGATGCATGCAAGCCCTATATAAGAGTAGGAAAAACCTAAATAGCCTAGGATTACATGCTAATTTTCTCAACATTACAACACCTAAGAAAAAAGAAGGGGATAAATATATTTTTCGTGCTGTAAAATTTTAATATTTTACTTTTAGCCCCTAAAATTTGTTAAACTACATTTTTTGTTTATCATTCATATTGTCCCCAAAATTAGTCCTCGTTGTTAATTTGGTTTTGTTAACTGCTGACATGACAAAGTTAATTATTGACGTGGCATGACTCATCACCAATGACTGGGACAACTTAACTGATGTAACTACCACATGGTCCACATCACATTATTTGATTTTATTTCATTTAAAATACTTAAATATTTATTATTAAATAATGAAATTGATTAAGATTAGAGTTTTGAGGGATTTTCCGGTCCTTCTCCTTCATCAAATGATCATTTGCTGCCACCACTCCTTCCTACCACCACCTTCTCACCACACCCTCCTTCCTCCACCTCCTCTCCATCACCCCCACCCCGCAACCTCTTCTCCTTCTGCCATTCCCCCCTTAATTAATCAAATTGGTCAATTTCACACTGTAACTATACATAAACCCCTGCAAACAAAACTCAAAATGTATGTGTGTGTATTTGATAACGAGATTTATTAATTAGCTAGATATTTATTTTTATGTGATTCGGCTTATTTTACTATATTTTCTTATTTAAAATATTTTATGGGGTGTATTAACACTATGTTATTGCAGTGTTTACACGCTCGCTAGACAATAATATTTTTTAAAAAACTATTTGAAGATAGCCCTGCTTTATCAATGTGTGTGTGTGTGTGTGTTTTGTAAATGTATACATAGATATATATTCACTTGAATGATGGTTTGTTTACCAGTATGCTCATATCTACATTGGTAGCCTATTTTAGAATCTTACCTTCTATTATACCCGACAATTTTAAATATTATGAAAATGTTTGGAAATGATATATTATGATACAAAAAATATGATTTTTTTTAGGGAGCATTAATGAATTAAATAAATGTTTTATGATCCAAATAGAGTAGTTCATAATTTGACATTTACCCTTAGGAATTTAGTTAGTCTCATAAAATAAATAATGGTGGCTTATGAGCTTTCTTTTATAATACTCTTTGGCCCAATGATATTTTTTTTGTCTAGGTCCCATAGTTTGGTTTAAGAAGTGATGCTACCCATTCCTTTCTCAAATTCAAAATCAGCACAAAAGAAAATAGAGGAGAGCTTAGGGTTTAAGATAGAGAAATAGAGCTTGAAGGAGAAATCAAGTGGTGTAATCCCTAGCTACTTCCTTCATCTTGTAACTCTAGGACTTCCTAATATAGTGTTCTTACACCAAGGTGAGGGATATTTGAATGTTTTAATTTAGTTTAAATCTTTTTGTATGTTGTTCTGTGCTTGGTGTAAAATTTCCTTGCATTTTTTCTGTACCGTGCGCACCTGCTATCTCTGTTTTGGTTTTTTTTTTCTTTTTTGGATCTTTTGCTGATTTTCATGCATATACATATACATATACATATGTATACATACACAATCAAGTTCATGTACAGTGCACTTTCAGTTTCTTCCTCTATATCATGCACTTTCATTTTCTTATATATATAATATATTAATAACTTTCATTTTCTTATATAATATAATATATAACTTTCGTTTTATATATATCATCAATCATCAATACACTTGAGTGACAATCAAGTTATTTTCTACTGTAGCACAATAGCTTGAAGCCACGTGTCTCTTTGTGGTTACTGTTACATCTTCCAGATGTTTCTTTTGTATGGGTCTCACCTTTTTCCATTATTTCTTTAGTATTTCCTTGGCTATTTGATGCCTTTTATTTTTTTATCACAATCGATCACTAGTGTCTATCTAAGTAGTAGATGAAAAATTATTATGATGGACGGTTGAAGTTGGATGTGTATTGTTTTTTTTTTAAATATACATTGTCCTATTGTGGTTCTTTCTGACTTTTGTTTATAATTTTTCTTAAGTATTTTCTTTGCTTTTGGTAAGTTTTTTCTAATCACATTCAATCACTATAGTCCATCAAGGTATTGGATATGAAAAATGATGATGATGGACGGTTGTAGTTGGATGACTTTTTTTTTTTTTTTGCCCCTTCAATATTCATATACATGGTTCATTTAAGTGCATGATTAACCTTCATTTATTATGTCCAGAACTTCTACTACACATTTACAGGTTTCATTTATTGCATTAGAGAAGTAGGGGACACTTTGTTATGTTTCAAACCTTTATCATCTATTAATCAATTTTTTTTCCGAAAAAAGCCACTCCTCTCGTTCCCTTCCTTGGTTCAATTGGAATATAATTTTCCTACTTCATTGCTCGTGCATTTGTCATCTTATACCCGATTCGAGGTCGGATTTTATCATTTTATTGAGATTCGATTCCATGGCTTTGGTGTCGAGTGTGGAAGGATGCGTAAATGAACAGATCTCCACCGTGACTTTCCGTCGTCGTCATTGACTTTAATGAACAGTCGCAAAATGGGTTTCCCTTGGTTCTCTATCTCGTCGGTGACGGCATGGATGTGACAGAGATAGGGACAGCGGATTCACCATATATCGGCTTTTCTGATTTGAGAATGAACAATGTCATTTTGGTTGTTACGAGTGACGAGGTTGATGTAATCTGGAGGGGGGAGAATGCAAAAAGAAGGAGAGCTTGCTGTAAAGGAGGAACAAGAATTTGAGTTTTCAAGCAATCATGGCAATGATCAGAGAGCAAATGGAAAAAAACCCAATTGGACGAGTAACAAAAATAATTTGTAAAATTTCAAGAAAAAAGGAGCCAAAGATGATCCCATTGTGACGAAGAGAAGAAAACAAAGAATCACGTGATCCTTTTTTTTAAATTTTTAATTTTTTATTAAAATAATTTACACGGTTAGATTGATTGATTTTAACGATTCATATTTGGTGTAAGTCAAAAGGCTTACACCTCATTTGTTTTTATTATATATAATTATAGTCTTAGTTATCATTAAATTGAAAATCCATGCAGATTAAGGATGTATTTAATAAAATTGGGCGACTAAACTATTTAGGTTTAAGAACTTTTGGTTGCGCCATCCTGATTTTCATGGTATGGTGGAACGGTTCTGGATAGAGACACTGATACAAGGCTGGGCAGGGTTTGTGTTGTTTGAAAAACTAAAGTTGCTGATGTCAAACATTAAGAGCTGGAGTAGACAGGCGTGTGGTGATATGGATTCTAAAATACAGCATTTTACAGATTTGATCCAGCAGATTGACAAGGCAAATGAGGAGAGGGATCTATTAGTGGAGGAGGTAGATAGGAGGAAGGTGCTGACGACTGACTTATGGGCTACTCTTAAAAATAAAGAGAGTTTAGCCTTTCAAAAGTCGAGGGTGGGGTGGCTCAAAGAAGGGGATGCTAATTCCAAATTTTTTCATGCGTGTGTTAATTCAAGGAGGGTAAAAAAATCAGATCACGGCTTTACATACTGATAATGGGTGGGTGGAGGAAGCAGTGGGGGTTAAAAAAGCTGTGGTTAGTCATTTTAAAAAGCAATTTGAGGAGACATGTTGGAAAAGGCCACGTCTAGATGGTGTCGAGTTCGCCATGGTTTCAAATCAGCAGAATAAACTTCTTGCAGCGAACTTTAGCTTAGAGGAGATTGGAGAGAGCCTAAGATCTAGTGATGGTGATAAAAGTCCGAGGTCGGACGGCTTTAACTACACTTTCTTTAAATCATGTTGGGAGTTGTTGAAAGAAGGCATCTTCCGTTTGTTTACAGAATTTTACAGCAATGCAAGATTGCCGCATTGTCTAACTTCATACTTCCTAACTTTGATTCCTAAAAATTCTTGTCCACAAGTCTTCAGGATTATTGGCCTATTTCTCTTCTTGGGAGCATTTATAAGCTTATTTCAAAGGTGTTGACATCTAGACTTGCTAAAGTAATGGATTCTATTGTCTCAGCTAATCAGTCGACATTCATAAAGAAGAGACACATTGCATATGGGGTAGTGGTGATAAATGAAGTGGTGGATTTTGCTAGAAAAAGGGGAAAGGAATGTATCACTTTTAAAGTGGATTTCGAGAAAGCCTATGATTCGGTGAGTTGGCAATTTCTAGATTATATGTTAGGGAGGTGCGGTTTTCATGAGAGGTGGCAAGCTTGGATTCATGCATGTATTTTTTCAGGGAAATTATCAGTGCTAGTTAATGGCTGCCCGACTGAGGAAGTCAATATCCAGAGGGGCCTTAAACAAGGAGACCCTTTAGCTCCGTTCCTGTTTCTACTGGTAGCAGAAGGTTTAAGCTGGCTTGTTAAAAATGCAGTGTCTTGTGGTAAATTTGCAGGATTAGAAGTTGGTTCCTCAAAGGTGATAATTTCACATCTACAATACGCAGTTGAGACTATCTTGGTAGGAGAAGCAAGTGACCAGAATTTGTGGGCGATGAAGGCTATTCTCCATTGCTTTGAGTTGGTATTGGGTCTAAAAGTCAACTTTCATAAGAGCTGTCTTATGGGGGTGAATGTGGATGAATCATTCCTCTCATTGGGGGCTGAGTTCCTTAACTGTAGAGTAGCAGGGATACCATTTAAATACCTTGGGTTGCCGGTTGGTGCTAACCCTAGGAAATCCTCTACATGGCAACCTATGATTGATGCTCTCATTAGGAGATTGTCCTCCTGGAAACATAGGTTCCTCTCTCTGGGTGGCAGGATCGTGCTACTAAACTCAGTTCTCACAGGCATACCTACCTATTTCCTGTCGTTTATGAAGATGCCAACAAAGGTTTGGAGGGAGGTGGTCAGGATCCAACGGGAGTTCCTTTGGGGAGGTACTTTGGATGTTAAGAAGATTCCTTTGGTTAAATGGTCCGATGTTTGTAAACCAAGGGATAAAGGAGGACGAGGGGTGAAAAACATGGCGATTTTCAACCTAAGTCTTCTCGCTAAATGGAGGTGGAGGCTTCTGGTTGATCCCGATGCTCTTTGGTGTAAGGTGGTCAAGGCTAAATATGGGATGGATGTATGTTCTAATCTAAATCTGGTCTCTATGGGCAGTTCAAGGCAAAGTTCGGTTTGGTGGATGGATTTGTGCAAAGTAGGATGTTGTAGGGGGGTAGAGGGGGATTGGTTTAAAGAAGGCGTAAGCAAAAAATTGGGTGATGGCAGGTCAATCTACTTTTGGAAAGACATATGGTTTAGGGGAACTAGCTTTGAAGATCTTTTCCCAAGGCTATTTGCCATTTCTACTTTACAATTAGCAAAAATCTCAACATGTGGTAGATGGGATGGTTCTGTATGGGTGTGGGATTTTAAGTGGAGGAGGGGGTTTTTTGCTTGGGAGGAGGAAATCCTAGTTGAATTTGATAACACCCTTACCTCGGTTAGTCTTCTTCAGAGGGATGATGAGTGGAATTGGAAGCCAAAGTCTTGGGGTGATTTTAGTGTCAAATCTGTATATCAGGAGCTTTTAGATAAAGTATATCAGCATGTACAGTTATCTGAATTTCAGAAGAAGACATTCACATTGCTTTGGAAAAGTAAGGCCCCACTAAAAGTGGTTGCCTTATCTTGGGAAGTAATGCTTGATAAGTTTCCAACTAAGATTAATCTCCAGCATAGAAGGGCTATTGATGATAATGCATCTTTGTTATGTGTCTTTTGCAATTGCTTTGAAGAATCTGCTGCTCATTTATTTCTATATTGTACCTTTTCTCAATTAATATGGTCAAATATTCTTGCTTGGTTGGGAGCTGATTTCCCTTTGCCAACAGATATTGCCTAGCTGCTGGTTCTTTTTTATGAAGGCTTTAGGGGTCAGTTTAAGAAGGGTGACTGTTTGCTCATTTGGCATGTGGTGGTGTGATGTATATGGGAGCACCGTAACGGCATAATTTTTAGAAATGATAAGGTAGATTTTGTTCATCTTTTGGATAGGATGAAAACACTATCGTGACAGTGGTTTATATCAGGCCCTCATGGTGGTAATTGCTCCTTTTCCAATTGGTGTATAGATCCTATTAGCTGTCTTGTAAAATAGGATAAATGTCTGAAATGCCTCAGGAATTATGTATTTTCATAGGTACAAAACATTTGTAAACGGGTTCTGAGTACCCCTTTTACTCCTTTAATATACTTTTGCCTTTTCCCAAAAAAAAAAACTCTGGTGCAAGATAGCCCCGGGTATTCAATTATTGCGGACAATTGCGTGAAAATGCGGTCGATGTGGCTGTAATAACGGTCGCGATGCAGTTTCGGCGACTGCCAAAACCAACACGTCACGGCCCAGATTTCAGTTTCAGACACAGATTTAAAACCTTGCTCTTGTCATTGTTTCTTTGTTTTCTCTCAATTGTTGTTTTGTTTCTCACACTTTACACACAACACTGAGCGAGAGGGGGAGTGTTAGAAGGGTAGACGCTAGCTACACCTAGTATCATAACGTGGTAGTGAATTTTGGTTGATTTGAGAGGTATATGTGGTCTTTGATCAAAGTATTGCCTATGATGAAAATGGGACTGTAGTGTAGGACGTAGCTGGAACATTGTCACCAAGTACTTGGTACAGGTTCGCGATACGCGGATTATTTGGTACACGATCCGTCACTTTTATATTATTATTACAATTCTTTCTTTAAAGTGAACTTGATATGCAATACGCGATACAGCGAATTCGATACGGGGTACATAGGATTAATGAGAGAACTGGGTAACTATGAGTTGGAAAATACGACAGTGGGGAATGGATGATATTGAAGGAAAACGTTGTCTTTCTTTTTTTGACCCAGTTAGCAACAATTTTGAAAACTTACATGTGCACTTTTCTGGACTAAAATTTTGGACCTAATTTTTTTTTTTACCACTCAAAACTATAACATGTCACTGGATTCCAAACTATGTGTGAGTTTTAAAAGTGTCACTGGATGAAAATGGGACTATCCCGGGATAATTAACCAACACTCACTGTAAAGCTATTAAAATTGGGTTTGTGATGATGAAATCGAATGGTTTGTATGAGATAATAGCCTCAAATTTCATTATTACCATTGTACAATAAAAAAACTAATACACTTTGTGATATTCAGTTTAGTTGTCAAATTTTTTATACAAATTAATTCTTCGGGCCTCAAAAGTTAAAATCTCTATGCTGAAATTATATTTTGCAGTTAATAATGGCAATTATTGGCTTGATGCTCATTTATACAAGATCTGCAAATTTATTTTGCATGTGATGCCATCCAATATCCGAATGAAGTGATGAATGAAGCAGACAACCCCTTGAAACCTGGAACTAGTCTTAGAATAGGATGTCTGCACTAGTCTTAGGGTAGGATGTTTGTCTCCCCACCCCTGCTTTTCTTTAGTTTTGCTAAAAGTATGTAGGAACCCTGCTTATCAAGAATAGATAGGGTGAGTTGCTTTTTGTCTCAAAACAAGGAGTAGCTCGCTAATTTTTTAAAGAGTAATACTAGCATCACACTCTTAAACACACTCCTCTTAACACATTCTCTATTATTGGGTGGATTACATATGGGATCATGTGTTTTGGTGGGTCTCTCGTGAAATCCACCCAATGATAGAGAATGTGTTGAGGAGAAGTGTGATAAAGAGTGTGTTATTAGCATTTTTCTTTTTTAAATGAATTAGAAAAAAATTATTTACCAAAACTAGCTAGAATAGCTTGCTCAATTTCAAACAGCATTAAGAACAAAAACCATGCCTACTGCTATGAAACGTACATTTCAGAATGTTCTCTCTAATATGAAACTTTCTTAACCAATATCTATTATTTACATCTGATTTAAAACCGGTTGATGATAACAACAGAAACTTGATGTTAGCAGTTACTTTGGATGGTAGCTGTTCCTCCGTAACAAGAAATCATCAGCATAAAATATATTGTTTCTTTCTCTCCACATTGACAGCTTCCCTTTAAGTAAGGAATAACTTGCTATCATGCTGGTGACATTAGCATCTTTCATTACTTATTTAGTTTGATTTTTAACCTCTAAGAAAGAAGCGTGCTGAATTTACAAGATTTGTTGACATATGGAATTGGTTTGGGGCATATAGTTTTATATATAATCATGAACTCTGCATTTACACTATTGTGTTGATCCTATGAAATTTCAGAACATGACTTTAATCTAAAGAAAGGCTATAAACCAAGCTGAACAGGATTGTGTGGCTGCAAGGCTTAAATTTGCTTATGATGGTAACATTTTGTGCTGAGTTTGTGAATCGGTTTAGCTGATTTTGATTTTAAAGGGATCAAAAACATATTTAACCCAAAAAGAAAGATACACCTATTGCTATCTTGGCCCAGAAAGACGAACCGCTGATTTATTAGCATCACTATTACAGACTAATGGGCCAGAAGAGGTTCCCCCTTCACTGGTTGGTGGCTTAGGAACAGTGCAAAGACCCTCCAGCATTTGGACAACTTTGATCATGGAAGGTCTCATAGACATGTCTTCCTGTGTGCACCACAATGCAACCTGGATAGCACAATGAACCCTATCATCAATCTCATCTATTTTCAACTCTGAATCAAGAATTTCTTTCATCTTTCCTTCTTCCATCATCTTAAAAGCAAAAGTAGGGAAATTGGATTTCTCTGATGTTTCATCAGGATCATAATTCTTCCTTCCCCCAATGATCTCTAGCAACACCATCCCATAACTATATACATCACTTTTCTCTGATATAGCAATTTTCTTTATCCACTCTGGTGCAAGATAGCCCCGGGTTCCCCTTAGTGTTGTAAACACATGGCTTTGTTCTCGATTCATGAGCTTAGCCAGACCAAAATCTGAAACTTTGGCCATGAAATGATCATCTAGAAGCACATTTTCAGGCTTGATGTCACAATGAACAATCTTTGAGTCACAGTCTTCATGCAGATAAGCGAGTCCTTTTGCCGTTCCCAGGGCTATATTAAACCTGGTATCCCAATCCAACAGAAATTCACCTTTCTTTTTCTTGAAGATCCATTTATCCAAGGAACCATTGGCCATATACTCATAAGCGAGAAGCCGATGAGTTCCTTCGGCACAGAATCCTCTAAGCCTGACCAAATGATGGTGATGAATGCTTCCAATGATGCTAACTTCAGCCCTGAACTCTTTCTTCCCTTGGCCTATACCTTCCAGCTTCTTCACGGCCAGTTGAGTCCCATCTGGTAGAACTCCTTTATAAACTGACCCAAAACCCCCTTGCCCAAGCTTCACAGAGAAGTTATTAGTTGCGGCTTCAAGATCTTTGTAGCTGTAACGGATTGGCATACCAGTTAAATTCTCCAAGAAACTGTCCTCTTCTGATTTCTCTCGAGGTGACTCGGGTAACTTGTTCTTTTTCCTGTAGTATCGAATTCCCACATAGAGCAGAACAGAACTTACAAGCAGTGTTAATATGACAGTGACCACAACAACTGTGGTGTGCTTATTGCTGCTTCCACTGCGTCCATCACTTGATACCTTAATGTATGAAACATAACCAGAATCCGTATTATTACCAGATTTCTGAAAGCTTCCTACAGTGTCCAAAAGGAAACAGTTCCCTGAACTTGCGTGGAAGAACATTGCAAGGCAGGAGCAATTTCCACTGCAAGATGTTTTGCATCCTGCCAAATCGGTTTTCGAAAAGGGCTGGATAAAATCAAGCGCAAAGTAATTGAGTCCATCATCAGCTTTCAGGAACTCAATAGATTTTTCTGATTTATTATTACCACCACAAGGAAAGACAAAACCTGGTTTGCAACTGGGAAGAAGAACAGAAGGGCAGCTGCAGCGCCACCTACGATTGTTTGTGCATATGTTATACGGATCACAGGGTTCCGGTGTGCCGCAAGGATCTTGCGGTATTCTTGTTTGGAAATCGCCGTTTGAACCTCCACTGTTTAGATCAGAGAAAGTAATGAAGCCATCCTTTCCCAAAACTGCAGTCCAAGTGGCATTTATACCTGCATCACCAGAGAAAATGAATTGCCATAACAATGAATTGTTCTTATCATAGAATCTCCAGGAATTGTCACTGAGTTTTGCCGAAGCCACTACATCACCGGCCTTATTGATGGTTTTGCGATCTTCCTTCTGCATAGTCCAATAGGGCTGTGGAGTTCTGTAACCAGCGGAAAGAATGACATTACCAGACTTGATCTCAAGAACATAGGTCAAGTTACTTGAGCTAGGTTCACTGGTAAGTTTCATTCCCTCAGTGAAGTCCTGAGCAGGCATTAAAGTATCAGTTGGGTAGCTGAAACTCTGCCAAATGACAATGCTATTGTTTTTCCCAAGCAAAACCAAATTTCCAGAGTCCTGCAATTCCATTGAAGAAACCCCTTTCCCAATTGTATTTGTAGACCAGACCACAGTTCCATCTTTCTGTAACAAGGCATTGCCCTTATCATCAAACACAAAATTATCAGAATTAGAAACAGGTTGCGCTCTGTTGGCACTCCAAAGCACCATGGCGCTGGCCACGTGGACGACTCCCAACAGTAACTTGGTGGTATCATTGGCGGTGGTGGAAAATCCAAAGGCGAATTCTCCCTTGTTTGACACGAGGAACATGCCACCCACGTCAATATAATTCGTTTGAGAACATTTCATCCCTGGTGAGACCTTGCCAGTGTATTGATTAATACCACCCAAACAGACTTTGGACACAAGGAGGATGCACAAATCGATGACAATATAGGATAAAGACCAGTGTTTTCCCATGTTTATTACTCAACACCAAGTTGCTAAATTCTGGAAGTTGTAAAATAAAATAAAATTCTTTAAGAACAGAGAACAAGACACCCAATAGTAAGTTATTATAACCTATAAGTACATACCTGCACCGGAGAAGAGCGCTGAAAATGTCAAGCAGAAGCGGCTAAGAAGTAAGACTGGCAATGAATGAAGTAGATGAGGAAGTAGAGAATTTCAACGTGGGCTTCTAGCTAATGCAGTTTTTGGAATAGCTCAAAACCACGCGCAAAGAAAACTGGCTAGATGAAAACATGCATTCCAAAAATCTATCTCTGGTTGACTCCGTCATTTAAGACTTAAGAGTAGTTGTGGATGTTGACAATTTTACGAATACAAGAACTACTACTCTTCTGTCTTCTCTTTTATGTATGAAAAGGGAGGGAGGGATTAGTACCTTCTGCATAGTCCAATAGCTGGTCAAATTGTGCACCAGTTTGACAAGCTATTGTGCACCAATGAAATTGTCAGCATGGATTGTACTTTACCTTTTTTTTTTACCCAGTCAAAGTGTATCAATAACTGCATATCTGTATCATTATACAGTATCGGTATTTGATAATTATTAAACACTAGAGACGTACTACCTCCGAACCTGATATAAGCAAAGAAAAAAGTCCATTTTGTTCCGAAATCCCAATCTTCCATCTCATCCTCAAATCCCAAACCTCCAATCCCTTTCAGATTTCCAGCACTCAGAGTGGTCAGTCAAGAAGTAGCATTGGTGATCGTGAGGTCGTCGGGACCGCCGTTGCCGGCGGAGACGGAGGCAAAAACGCCGGCGTTCGAGGCCCCTAAGTGCCTATCGCAATGACGTCGAGGACATGCCACCGACGTTGATGGAGACGACGTCGACGCCTTCATGAAATCCCTAACCCCCAAATCTCGTCACATATGTCTATTGCCGTCAAACTGCCGAACCGGAGCTCCTCATTTCATCAGCTGAAACTGCCAATCCCATTTCGCGACATCGACACTGGTTTGCTCCCTATCGTCGCGACCATACCACAGATTAGGAGCTCCGGTTAAAAACATACCCAACAGTGAAAATATGGTAGAAATACATGTATGAGGAGCAATATACAAGTTGACCGTCTATAACTAAACAAAATTAAAGTGTGCTTATGTGTCAAATAGATACTACATTATTGGTCAGCCAACATGGTGCAAGTTGCACCAGCTTTTTTGCCGGTGCAACTTAGACAACACTTGTAATATATACTATAAATGTTGACGTTGATACAATTATTTTTTATTGAAATAGTTATAAATTTGTAGTTTTATCTCAAATATATCCTATCAAATTGATTTTATGATTTATTCCAAGAACACAATACGGTCTAACTAATTCAAAGCCTTCATTTCATAATAGATAATAGAATAAGGAATATGTTTTTAGTTTATTCTCGAAATATGTGTATATAAAACAGAGTGGATATGAAATACAACAGCTTGCAGGCAAGTCTACTGGAATCACTCAGTTGGAATTTTAACAAATTTTCATATCCGATCGGAACAAATATCATTCCATGATGAACCAACTGAGTGAGTGTAATCCAGTGCTGTTGAAGATTCCAGCAGGCTTGCCTGCAAGCTGTTGTGCTCTCCATAACAACCCTTCCAGAATCAATACGAAGTTCGAACAAATGCCCCAATTTTTCAGTAACGGCTTTGCAAACCATGAAGAACACATGGCACGCCTCGACTAGAGTGATCTCGAATCGCCACGTAACCTTGCCGTAGGTGGCAGTGTGGGCCAATCGGAAGATTGCGACTGCTAGGGCACAATCGGGGGCAATTTGGGGGAAGGAAGAATTGAGAGAGGGAGAGAGAAGATGGAGGAGGTGGGAGAAGGAATCTTCCGATTTAAAAATTATTGAATCATGTAGGGACTAATTTAAAAATAAGTGACACATATAGGGACCAATTTAAAAATGAATGACACATATAAGGACCAATCGGGGGCACCAGCATTTGTTTAAAAATGAGTGACACATGTAGGGACCAATTTAAAAATGAGTGACACATGTAAGGACCGAAATAAAAATAAGCGACACATGTAGGGATCAACTTAATGATCGTCATTAACGGTCGTTAATGGCCGCTAAATGTCAGGGACCTATTTGGTAACGGTTACACGTGTAGGGACTAATATAAAAATATTTTTTGTATAAGGACTATTTAAAAATGAGTGACACGTATAGGGACTAAAACATTATTTTAACCAAAATTTTAATAGTGATTTTAAATGTTGCATGAAATGTAATATTAACATAAATAAATTTAAATCAAAAAATAAAATAAAAAGGAGTTAGTCAAGTGAAGTAAGAGAATATAGTTAACAAGCTCTTATATCAGGATTTCAATAAATCAGTAAGGTTTAAATTATAAAGTGGTCACTTCCGAGCAGTGTTATTAAAATTGGACCGGCCAGCCAGTTGGACTGGAAACCGGACCTGTGGCCGGTCCGGTTACCATATCAGACCGGATAGACAGCTGAACCGGTGTTGATGTCATCAACTCGGCCTTGAACCAGTGACTCAGCTTGTGGAACCGGACCGGTCGCTGACATCATCACACATCCATGCTGATGTCACCATGCGTGGAAGGGATATTGCCAAGTGAAAATATCCCAAAACGGAGAAGCTAGGACTTGCTGTTGTAGGCGGGGGGATGCGGAACCGGCGACTCAGTTCGTGGAACCGGACTGGTCGCTGACATCATCATGCATCCATGTTGATGTCATCATGCGCGGAAAGGATATCACCAAGCAAAAATCTCCCAAAACGGTAAAGTTGGGACTCGAACACGGGGGCTGTTGTTGTAGGCGGGGGATGTGTACCATTGGGCCCAAGGTTTCAAAAAACGGTCCGCAATAGGTATTGCGGCCGCTACAAAACGGTGGCGGTGGCGGCCGAAACCGCATCCGGCTGCTATCACGGAGTGAATCGAATTCACAGAGAAAAACCGCAACGGGACGGTGTTGCAGCCGTTACGGCTGTTACGTCCCGTTTCAACCGCAACATCGAAGCCGTCGCCGCACGGATTCAGAGTCACTGCCGCCTCGGAGTCGCTGTTTCTTGCCCTCGAAGTCGCTGCTTCTCGCATCAGTAGCCGCCGCTGCCGCTTCGTACCAGATCCGTCGCTGCCGCCGCAGCCTCGTACCAAATCCGTCGCTGTTGTCACGCCATAACAGAGGTTAGAAATCTACTCTTCCTTCTCCACTGTTGTTGTGTAGATCTGTAGATCTAGGAGAGGCTGAGTGAGGTTGAGGGGGAAATGGTTGTGCTTTGAAGATGAGAAAAAATTGTTGTAGTTTGGGGAGGGAGGCGCAGGTTCCATCGAAGGGGTAGAGAAGAAATGAAGAAAAAATGACTCAGAGAACAAAGCGTTAGAGAAGAACAAAAGTAATAAAAAAAAATTGTGATTTTTTAAATTACAGTATTGGTTTTCTGATAAAAAAATTAGAGTATTGGTTCTGTGGGGGAAATTTTTTTGCGGTGGTAAAGGAACATACAGTAAGTGGGTGGTCTTTTGTTTTGTAAGTGGGTTGGGGCATGATGAAAGTATATTATCTACTGTAATTGGGGTGAACATATGCTGTAATGATCAGAGTACAACTAGTACTCTTTTTATTTATGAATTTCTTTGATTATCAAAAAAATAAAAAACCTTGATCTGATTAATAATATTTAAAAAAATTAATATTTTAATTTGTATATTATTAGTGTATTTTTTTTAATCTATTTCTAATCCTTATTTTTAACAAATTGTAATATGTTTCTAAGACATGTATAATATTAGTATATAGATGCTAATTTATTTATATTTAAACATAGTGTAATTAATTTTTTTTTACTTTGGATATCTCATAATAATTAAAAAAAATATATAAACTATAAGCTATTATTAGTTGTACAGGAAAAATGGATCATTTTCGTATAATTTTAAGCAAAGTTGTGATCACGTCACGCCGCAGCGACCGCAATCCGCATCTCAGCATCCGTAAAACCCGTGATCACGAAAACCGCAATGCAACCGAAACAGCAACCGCGATTTAGAATCTTGATTGGGCCAACACTTTTGGTTGTACATGCTGCAAAATTGTTTTATATATACATGGTTTAATTACAAAATTTATGAAATCACAATATACCGGTTCATACGGTTCAACCAGTGACTCACTGGTTGGACCATTGACTCAGTGCCCTGACAGAGTCGATGACCGGTTTGGTTTTAATAACACTGCTTATGAGAGAATTTTATTTAAGCATTATTCTTATTCTCACAATTTTGACCGTGGTCCAAATTGACACGGACTTCTGTGTCATCCCGAAAATCTTGTTTGGTCCGGCTTTCATTTCATCATGAAAATTTGGTGGGAGCTTCTACCTACATTCCTACACTTGCTCCATCCACCCCTACAAATTTTTTAAAACTTTTTTATTACAAAAATACCCTTGAGAGTAAAAAAGGGTGGGGTGCGACAGAAAAGTAATTTTTAGCTGCCGACAATTAAATGATGGAATATAATTTTTCAAAAAATTTTACCTACCGGCAACTAATTGCCGGAATATCTCCGGTAACTAAATGTCAGATAATTTTTTTTTTCTTCAAGTTTTTGTGTTTCCAACAATTAGTTGTCGGACAACAAAATGAAGTATTCCGACAATTGATTGCCGGAAACTCAAAAACTAGGAAGAAAAAAAATAATCCAACAACTAATTGCCGGAGAGATTCTGACAATTAGTTGGCAGTATGCAGAAATTCTTGAAAATTTATATTTTGATAATTAGTTGCATGAATATATAATTGTTACCTCTGACAACTGATTGCTGGATTTTATTTTTTCAAGTTCTGTGTTTTCGGCAATTAGTTGCCAGGCAACAAAATGAAGTATTCCGGCAATTAATTGCTGGAAACTCAAAAACTTGAAAAAATACAATCCGGCAACTAATTGGAAAATTATTTGATAGAATAAATAATTGTTACCTACAGCAACTAATTGTCGGAATTTTTTCTTCAAGTATTTTGTGTTTCCGGCAATTAGTTGCCAAACAACAAAATGAGGTATTTCGGAAATTAATTGCTAGAAAATCTAAAACTTGAAAAAATACAATCAGGTAGTTAGTTGTCGAAGATATTCCAACAATTAGTTACCGGTAGGCAGAAATTCTTGAAAAATTATAGTCCCCCAATTAGTTGTCGCCTATCAATAACTCACAAGGGTAAAAAAGTTATTTTACACTCCAAAATTAAAAGTGTGAGGGTGGATGGAGCAAATGTAAGGATGTAGATGTAAGAGTGTAGGTTGCAGCTGCCAAACTGGGTGCTGCTTTTTACACCAAAAAAATTTATTGTTTTTTTCAAATCACCAAAATATCCCCACTTGTCTTAAACCCTTTACTCGTGTATATTCGGTTCCCTTTCTTCTTCCCCTTTTCCGGTTCCCTTTCACCAACCATTCTTCTCATTTAAGCTTCGTCGTCTTTGCCACATTTCTGCAATAAGTTATCTATAACACCCTGCTTTTTATATATGCTATATTATCGGTAGCAATATAATTATTTATATTTTTTTTATCTCAGACCAAGAAAATGATTTTGGATAAAACAAAATCATATTCATACTCTACCTTATGGTAGAGGGTTACGGTAAAATTTTGGGTTGAAAATTCAGACGAAACCCGGTTTGCATTTTCACTGACAGTAAAATGTTACTGAGCAGAAAACCTAATTTTGACCCGAGAACGAAACAGTTTAGTTTTATATCATATTTTCAATGATATAGGTTATTTTGAAATTATTACTCAAAAATATATTATTATACTTTTTATGGACGAAATTTTAAAGAAAATGCGCGTAAAACCTAAGTCGGGGAAAAAACGGAGCCGGATACGGAACTGCAGAGACCCGCCAAGAGATCGGGACAATGAGTCATAGATAATAACTCATGGTGGATGATGTCATCCATAAGGTCAGAATGTAATCATGACAAAAATAATATCTAGATATTTTATAAGGTGAAAAGACTAAATTACCCTTGGACTTTCCAGGTAATTCCAAGTTTGTCCTAAACTTTGTGGACCAAAATACCCTCTCATTCACTCAACCTACATGGCTCACACACTTCCCCCACACTTAGCAAAATTCTTCAAACTTCATTCTAAGCATTTTACTCTCAAAAACACCAAAACCTCCATTGTTGTTCTTGACAAAGATTGAAAGTTGATCATTTCTATTCCATTTTTCTTCATTCCAAGGTGAGGATTCTCTTCCTCATCATCTTAGCTCCATTAATCATCCACAAATTTCCATTTTCATCAAGTATTTCTCAAATCTCAAGTTCTAGATCTAGTTTTTCAAAAATTCATGAAAAATCATAAAAAAAATGTTTTAAGTGTTATAACACTTGATCTTACCTCTCTAATACCTCTAGTTGCTAGATCTAGAAGCTTGAAATCAAAAGAAATTCCTAGCCTTATTTTCCTAGCTTGTCCGAATCTATATATGTGTAGGCAAAATGAGTTTTTCTTCAATTTTTACTTGGATGATGGCTTGTATAAGTTATCTAAGGTCTCTAGGTTCTAGATCCAAGAGCATGAGAGCAAAAGAAATTTCTAGCCAATTTTTATTCCCTTGCCCGAAACCCTAACCAAGTGGTTGGATGAGTTTTGTTTCAAATTTTTGATTTGTAATAATTGATCTATGCTAGTTAAGACTCTAGTAACTAGGATCCAAAAGATGGAATTGAGTAACCATAGCCCTATTTTGGTGTCTTGGCCAAACCTAACCTAATGTTGTCATAGTTGGATTTTGTTTGATTAATATATTTTTATGTTGATTTGGTTGAAGGTTAAATCGGTAGGGTAACGAAGAGATTCACTTTCATGATTCCGGTGTTAAGCTCAGGTGGGAGAAAGAATCATCCTGTCGTCGGAATGGATAAGTAGTATATATTATAATAATGGTGTAGGGCGACCTAAACCCTACTAGTGGTCGAGTAATCAACAAGACCAAAATCACATTGGCGACTATCCCGTAGTACCAATGATGATTTTGGGATTGTAGGTTTATCGCCGTTAGGATAATTTTAGAATATTTGAGGATGTCTGATTTTATTACTATTGAACTGTTTGTGATACGTTGGTTGTGGTAATCTACTTTATGTGACGTTTTGTGTTATCCGAATATTTTATTATTATTTTATTTTGTTTGAATATTTTATTATTATTTTATCGTGCATGATCTGCTTGGTCTGATAACATGCTTAGTTGGCATTTAGGCAAGGATATGTGTTGATTGGGAGATATGCATGTGGGTGAGAGAATGATTGTGATTTAGAGTTGCCTAGCCTAAATTAATTATTTTATAGATGAGATGTGACATGAAATGTGTGTTGAGACTGTGATGGAAGGTTGAGGCACTAGGTTGTAACCGATGCGAGTCGGTGAGATTCACATATATGCATTGTTGTTCACAACCGTGTGTTGGGAATACACGAGGTCCGAAGTTCTCGCGGGACCGTCCCAACTTAGATATAGGTTGTACAGCCATAGTGTCATTGCTATGCATGTGTGAAAGGATTGGTGGTGGCCACATCGGCATAAAGGTTTAGTTGCATAAGATTGAGGGTAGAGGAAGATATTGTGATTTAAGGATGTTTGTTAGTTATGTGTGATGCGTGTCTTTGACTGTTATTATATTATATGCTATGACTCCTTTTCCCCTTATGATGATAGAACTGTTTCTTATCTCCTATTTTGCTATATTGTATTTGTTTTGGTAATGTGATCTGATGAGAAGACTCTATGGAGGAGCCAGCTACCGAGGATCTGGACGGAACTCTCTTGGAACCAAAGTAATTTGGATTAAATAATCTCTGAGTTTTGATGTTAACAACAAGGATTAAATTTGCATGGCAAAGTGTTAATTAAGATCTAACATGCTCTATCTAGTCTTGCAGGATTGTTCAATTTAATAAGTTATGGAAACCTTGAAGGAGTTTCTTAATATCCACGTCCACCCATGTAGACGAGCTGCTCAAAATGATTGGTATATTTATTTATTTTAATATATTTGAGTAGACGGAATATAAATTATTCTCAGTAGACGGAAATTTTCCTATGAGTAGACGAGCTTAAGTGCCATGTCAGTAGACGGAGATCAAAGTAACTCACTGTTATATAGCAAGTCCAAAGACTTGATAGTAGACGAGAGGATTTGCCACGTCAGTAGACGAGCTAAAAGTGTTTTTTAACTATGAGCGTGTAGACGCATTTTGTTAAGTAGACGAGCTCTTTTTCTTAATGAATCTTTCACTTGCTCAGAAAATGCTACCTTGACCGCATAGAAGTATTTATTTCAAATGATTGATATTTATTTCAAATGTCTGTTGGTCTTTCCTATTTGCTTTAACTGTTTTATTGCCTTGTTTCTTTGAGAGAAACATAGTACAAATAAGGAAATGCAAAAGCAAAATAATATAATGCAAAACGCCTTGTACCCTGTCATCTTTATCGCTGGAATAGCTGGAATTTGTACAAAGGAGGAAAGACTGTTTTCAAGTTGCAAATGCTCAGAGGTGTGACCATTTTGTGCAAGAGTGATAACCGATAGTTCATTTCACAATGGCCACGTTCAAGCTATCAGTCATAACGGATATTATGCATTTGATTCTATCTCTAAACAGGAAAATTCAAAACAACCGTTGAAGAATTTCAAATGAAGAAAAAGGACTCTATAAATAGAAGACCTCAACATTTGAAGATTTAAAAAAAAAACAAATACAGAAACCTTGCTAGAAAAACGCTTGCCATTCTACAAGCTCAATATCTTTTATTCTTTCAAGAGCAATAGGCTGTAATACCTTAGCTTGAATATTGTTGTAATATTCAACTAATCATATACTTTCATATCCTCACACATAGTGAGTTAGAAGATCAAAAGCAAACAATCTCTTTGTTAGAGTTAGAGCCTGAAGAGGCTTGGCAAGAAAGGAATACTTGTAGCCTGGAGAGGTGTTGAATACTTAGTGTAATCTATTTGAAAAATAGTGGAGTAAAACCCTCAAGTAGAAGGGACTGGACATAACTCTTGGTTGGAAGAGAGTGAACCAGGATAAAACACTTGCGTGAATCTTCTAATCCCTTGTCTCTTCAGTTTTATTTGTTTATACTAACTGTGAGGATTTGAACTTGATTTTGTTAAGTATTTAAAAGGATCTTTTTGTGTGTGTGTGCTGCCTTTCATTCCTTGTGTGTGAAAATTAGTTTTGAAAAAGGTTGTTATCGAAAATTATTAACAAACACAATTCAACCCTCCCTTCTTGTGTTTGTCTATGTCAAATTCAAACTCCGTATGAACCGGATGCTGAAGGACGAGCTTTGGATTCGAGTGGTAAAGTTTAGGGAGTATGGCCAGTGCATTTTGTGAGACGTTTTATTTTCTGCTGATTATAACAGTTTGTATAACTATGTACCTGTAAGGGATCCTACTGATAGGGTACCCTAAACAGTGTTTTGTATTATGATGGTTAGAGATATGTGTATATGTATAATATCATTATGGTGTGGTGTGTTAACTTTCCGAAGCTGGATGTGTTTATAATTAAGTTTTAAATATTTTCGTATTTTCGGATTACGTTTAACGTTAAGAACGCGAGTAAGTTTAAATAAATAAATAATGGCACAACGGGATACAATGGGTTGTCTCATTATCCTTCCAAATTTCACTGTCACCCCCACATCCAGCAACTCGCCCTCCTGCTGCAACAACATCTTTTGAAATTATTCTTCTTTCCAGAACACTTCTATGTTTTGATTGAATGTATCTCCATGAACTTCTTTCAACCGGTATTTTAATTGGGCATCCATGGATGCATGTCCGTGTTTGGTTGTTATATACCGGATTTGTAGATCTGATTTTATATTTGTTGTTTTTAGATACCGGAACTCGATGGCCGGTATGTGTTTTTGGTTCACGATTAACAAACCGGATCTAGAAATCCGGTAATCGATAATCAGTGCAATTTACATACCGGATCTTGGAAAGTCGGTAATCAATAATCTGGCGCAGAATTCGTATGAAGAAAAAAGAGGAAGCAAGAGAGTTTATTGTGGCTTCAATACATTCAATATGAAAGAATAAAAATAACCTATGAATTATTGAATGGGTGAGGGTGAGTGGGAGATGAGGGGAAGAGGAAGAAGAGGGGAGTTTGGAGTGGTGTATTTCTGAAATAGGTTTAGTTGTGTTTAAGATAAATAAGGGTATTTTAGGGATATTTAAAAAACAATTAAATTTTTGTGGTGTATGTAAGTTATTTGTGGTGTAAACAGCAGGACCCGCCAAATTTGGTTTGGTCCAGCTGAAGAATCAGCTCCGGGCTTAACAGGGCCCATTTCAGGTTTCAATCCAACATTCATCATCTGCGTGCGTGTCTTCCTAAGCCCGGTCTTGTGATGGCTGAATCAGCAGCGAACACGAAGAGCAGCAATGGAGCGAGCACAAGGAAACGAAGAACAACAAGATGACGACTACATGGGTGACCTTTCTCGGTTTCTTCCTTCCGATGCTGTTGACCCTCCAAAACCTTCATGTAAAAAGGTAACTTGCTCATTTCCCGTTTTACCTATCTCCTATGTCGTTTCGTAATAACGTGGTGTTTCAGAGAATTAAGGTAGTCAAGTTTCCCACTTCCTATACCCGTTTAGTGATTCACATGATTTTACAATTTTGTCTCGAAATTTGAGTTCTTATTTTTATTTTTATTTTTCTTGATTTGAATGCATATTTTAAGTTTTATTTTAGTATAGAACAAGATGGTGCTTGTTGTAATTACTAAACAGTTTGGTTTCCTTTTAGTGTCCTAGAAATAACATATGCTGCTTAGCCTAATACAGCTACTTACCCTTGGGGAAAAAAATTTGGGAATGGATACTCTCATGCCATTTTTTCTCTCATGTGCCATGAAGAGAGATAGATACAAAGAGATTTTATTAGTGGTTCTGGTCATGTAGAGAAATTTTATTTATAACCTTTGTGTCTGTCTCTCTTTTCCACCTGACATGACCACACGAAAGAAATAATGTCCCTGAAAATTTGAAGTTTTTTGTATTTGTAAAAATATATGATGCATGTACGTTTTTCCCTGTTTTGCTAATGAAGCCCTTTTCTCTGTGTTGCATGAATAAATTCAGAATGCCTAATAAGTTTGAAATGCAGAGAAATATAGTAGATGCAATTAAATTCTGTTCTTTTTATCAAATTTTCTGTTTGGATTATCAAAGGCAAAAGAATTTTCATTGTGAAATAATAGCCATAGATGTCAAGGAAAGAGCATTGAAACTCTAGGTGAAAAGAAGGCATGGAAAGGGGGAAAAATGGAAGAAACACTTTTGCAGAGAACTCCTTTGTAGAAAAAGTTCTTAGTCTTGTGATCCCAATACTGTTAAAGGAGAATGGAGAACCATTCATACCCAGATTTATTTGCAGCCATGGCAGCAAGAACCACCCTCACCCAGAGAGAACTAGCTTTCATGATTGAGCTTGCCAGCGAAAAAAAATGCAAGAACGGCAATGTGAGAAGAAGGGGGAAAATCCATCTGTGCACTCTTGAGTCTTGACTACCTCAGGACTCTGGGAGTAGGTGAGAACGGTCTTTTGAGCTTGCCAATGAGAAACATGGAGAAGCTGTGGGAATTTGAGCATAAGGGAGAGAAGCCATGAGAATGTAACTGTCAGCTTCATCTGGTAGAGAGGATGTCAGAAATTCCACCAGTTTAGGTGTAATTTCAAATCCTTTATTTTGTTTAACATACTCTATTAGAAGGCCAAATAATTTTAAAAATCTTTAATCAAAGAATATTAGTTGACAGTATTTCAAAGACCTTAGAAAATTACATTCCTCTTCTCAAATTCCTTATTGAAACACAGCCTTAGCTCCCCCCCCCCCCCCCCCCCGCTCCCCCTCTGTTTTAATCATAGAGAATCCCCAATATCCATAGACCAAGGAATTCAATCAATGCTAGCAGCTCTGTTTTCTATATGAGGCATGATTGCTGGATTCTTCAACCCTGATAATTTCAAAAGTTTCAGCCAGAAAAATAGCTTTGAAATGGGAGTTATTTTGTTTGCCTTATTAAAGATGTATCCTGATTTTTTTTGAAGTAGTTCTATAAAAAAATAATTGAATGGAAAAAATATCATGTGCTCAAATTGTGTTGCCTTTCGTTTTGCATGTAATGTACAAAGTGATAACTTCCTTTTCCCATTTAGATTTCTAACAAGAAAGACCCTCCCGCCAACTCTTCCAAGAATCAGTTGAAAAATCTTAGCTGGCAAGAAAGGCGGAAACGTGAAAGAGAAAAAAAGCAACAAGAAGAGGATGAGCAGACCTTAGCAAAAGTGGAAGTACCAATACCTCAATCCAACATTGGGTTTAAGCTGCTCAAACAGATGGGTTATACACCGGGTTCTGCACTTGGCAAGCAGGGCTTGGGCATGGCTGAACCAGTGGGACTTGAAATTCGACGTTCACGAGCTGGTATAGGCTTAGAGGATATCCACAAGGAGAAGAGGAAAAAGGAGGAAGTCATGATCGACAGGAATAAGAGGAAAGAGGAGGCACTAATGGAAGAATTTGGGTCTAGGCAAAAGTCACGGTGGCAGAGTAAGAGAGTTATAATTAATTTCAATAAGGCAAAGGCTGCCCTTGATCAGTTGGAGAATAGGGAAGTTGTGGAGCCACAAAAGGATGAGGATGACGCAGAGGGTGAAGATGAAGAGGAGGAAATAACAGAAGAGGTACGTAACGTAACTAGTTTTCGTATTTATTTAAGTTGCATGCCGAAATAGTAGTGTCTGGAAACTGTACACATGCTTAGATTTTTATGAATAATTGTTATTGAACTTATTTAATCTATTATTGCATTGGTTGCAACTCTACTTGGATGACAATGACAATGAAATGGATGCAGGAATTGCACGATGTTTTGATGAAACTGAGGGATGAGTTCAATTATTGCCTCTTTTGTGGATGCAAAGTGAGTAGGCGCAATATTCTTTTATATATTTAGCATACACTCAAAATACTTTCATATATTTTCAGAAGTTGAAATTGTAAATCCAATACAATTACTATGTCTCTGACTTTGATTTATGGATTTTGCTTTTTTGTCCTTATTTCTTCAGTACGAAACAAGGGATGCCCTTTTGGCCAACTGCCCTGGAATCAATGAAGATGACCACTAAATTGAAGGCTTCTGATGTGGACACGCACAGCATCAGATTTGTTCTTTTCCCAAGGAAGTGCTGTTGGGCTGGAAATGCGTATTGCAAAGGACATGGATAAGCATGCATCTGGTGAACAATCTGAGTTGAGTCATTCCCGCCGGTGCACATCAGTGTCCTTATTGCGCTTTTTATGCCAATACAGATGAATCATTACAATTCAGCCTGGAGGTTGCCTGATCTCTAACCGGAGGGACACGTGTCACACCCTATTGCAGGATAAGGATTGGTATATATGATTTATTATGTGAAATTTTTCAGTTCATATATGAAACTTTAATAGTTCCCATTTTATGAATTTTAGATTGTGAACATCTAAATAGTTTACGTGACCCACCATTTATATCTCAACTTCACAAACACATTGCTATATAACAGTTTCTTCAGTCTATATATACTTATCTATGAGAATTGATGTTTGCGAAACAAAACCAGTCCTGGTGATTTTGGCTAGTAGTTTTATTTTATTTTTATATTTTAAACTATATTTCCTTACTAAAAAATTTAACAGAAGTCCTGGATAAATGTTGTGATTTCAGACAGACATGTCTTGTACTATTTAGCATAGCTCATACACATGAAATCATCAAACTAGAAGAAAGCATACGCTATTGCTTGCATGTTATAGCTAAGGTGATATACATCAATAATAGAGAACTGGGGAAATTTCTTGCTCAACACACAATGATTTCTCCTTATTTTGCTGCACTCCACTCAACAAGGAAGACTAGAAGCACAATACGTCCAGCACTTACTAATCCGTGGTTCAATATTAATGGTCTGACCCTCTTTTCAAGGAACTACTCCGTCCAATTCTTGATGCTATTCTCAACTTCTTCTTAGCATGATGAATAAAATCTGAAAATTGGTCATTTTGGTTTTCCTTATTGTTGGTATCATTAGCCACATCTGGTGCAGGATTACTCTGTTCCCGACGTTCCCGACTGCGACCGATGTTTGACAAGCTTCTGATTTTATACTTTGCACGTTGGATATACTTTGTGAAAGTGTCATCATTATCTAGTGACGATTTCTTACCATGATGCTCTGAGTATGCCCCAATAATCACCACCTCTTTCTTTGTTGAGGGTTTCCCCTGCCTTGAAACATTCTGTGGTTTGGTTGAAGCAATCTTTGCTTCCTGGCCATGTGCCTTTGAAATTGCTGAGTTTTGATTACCCATTGATGAAGGGGTTCTTGGTGGCAAGCCTAGTTTTTTGGTGGTAGTGTTTGATTCTCAAACAGGTTTAACCTTAGATGATTGTGGGTTAAGTGCAACTAAGGGCAGGTTGGTTTTATAATGTTTGTCTGGGTGTTAAAAGGAAGGAAAGACGGAAAGATCCGGAGCTAAAAAAGAAATAAAAACATGTTTGAATGAGGGGAAACTATAGAGGTTTGTCAAAATTAAACCTGACACCTCATTTTTAGATATTATACTGATTTCTCTGAGTTTTACTATGTTGACCTCTCATGGCTCCAAAATAACAGTGTAGGATGCAAGCAAAAGGGTTTCAAATGTAATTTTGACAAATCTCAGGAGAAGATGGTATAATTTTCTCTATTTGTGGAAGCCATCCCCTTAATCACGATTCTTAACCGAGAATAAAGAGAGCTTTTTCTGAACTTTCTATGGTACGTGACTGATGGGAATCTAGGATCGATTCCCACTTCCCACTTTACAATGCCTCTTATCTCGAGCTGTTGTAGCCACGTTTGGCGTGAATGCACAGTCCTTCACAGAAAAACGTTCAAACATGACGGTTTTCAAAGGAGCACAGATGGTATCGGATTCCAAAAAGATTCGTAGAATTTGAGAGATAAACAAAGCTCGGTTGCAACTTGCAAGAATCACCTTGTTAGGTTTTTATTATTTATTTATTTTCTTGTCGGTAAAATGTTGTGGGAAAAAACCTACTCGAATCCTAAAAAGGAATTGTTGAGTGCATGAAAATTGTATAATTTTTGTCCGAAATGCTTTTCCATTATTTGAAGCTTCATGATTATCACGTTTAACAATTTAAGTATATTGTAACATCCTCTGTCATGACTCTCTATGAATGACTAGCATTTGAGTTAATGTGGACTAGGATAAAAGTTAGTTTTGTTGTCCTCACTAGGGATGGCAAATGGATGGATTGGATTATGTTTGTTCGGATCATAATTGATGGATTGAAAACAATCCATTAATCCATTATGATCAATTAATAAATTATTAAAAAAATCAAATCCATCCGTAATCCATTAAAAAAAATCCATCTAATCCATCCATTAACAACTTTTTCACGGATGGATATCCAATCCATCCATAAAATCATTTTTAAAAATGAAATAAATTTTTTGATACAGAAAAATTAAATATTTTTTATTACTTTTAAAATATTTTGCCTCTCTCTTTCTCACTCTCTCCTCTCTCCTATCTCTCTCTCCCTCTCTTCTCTCTCCTCTCTCTACCATATTTCGTTTTTGACATTGGTTTATTAACAGATGAGATTGCCCCTTATATCATTTTGAGGTTTCACAGTGCCCAATAATTGTGGATCCAGAATTTGGTTGCTACCTTCAACGACCTCCAATCAGGCACGTTTCAAGTTTCCATTTTAAACCTTGCCAATTGAGAAAGTGGAGAGTAATGGAAGAAAATTGAAGGCTAGTAAGAGTAGTGAGCAAGAAAGCAAAAAGTGATTTAGGTTGCATTAAGGGAATTGAAGTTAACTTTCTGAACATTAGGGATGGATGCAATGGATTTTGTTTTAATTCAAATGGTTCAGTAATGGATTTTGTTAATTTTATTTCTTTTCATCTTTATCTAGTGGATTCTTTTTTATTTCATAATGTGATCCAATGGATTTAGTAAAATAGTGGATGGATCACTATCCATGCATAAGATAAAATGGTCCAATCCAATCCAGTCCATTAATGTTTTTCTTTTTGTAATGGATGGATTGGATGGATTTACCTTTGGATGGATTGGATGGATAATGGACAAATGGATCATTTTGCACTGAAGTTTTGGACTTATGGCATGTTTGGTCCTGCCGCTGGATGGTGTAAACACATCCAAGAGGAAGCTACAACATGTAGCTTTCACGTCTTTACCGTGCTTTGAGGTTTGTAACACAGCTCCAAACATATACTTAGACTAGAAGAAGCCCACAAGAGATTATGGCTCTCCAAAGCCTAAGGCACAAGATAAGCAAATACTTTTTTTTGATAATCGAAAATTTATTGATAAAATGTCCAGCTATCATCACATAGAGCAAGCTCTACCCACTTTCTAGGAAGGGATGTAGAGAGCACACACAAACATTTGCTAGATAGCTAGAATAAATCAAAGTATAAATCTATTTTGTGAATGTTTGGGAAAGCTTAATTATTCTGATTTCAGCTATTTCCTTCCATACAAAGTTGTTTCATAAATTATTTACTTATTTGTTATTCAGCTTAATTTTTTAAAAAGCTTTTTTCTGGCAAAATAATCTATTTTCGTCCATCTTAGGACAACTTGATTATCTCATTATGATTATTCTCATTTGTCATAAATCTCATCCCCATCTTACCCCTCCCCTTACCGATTATTTTCACCATCGTTTACTATTATGCCACGCAAAAGCATGCCCATTATTTTCATTTGTCAGTGCTAATATCCCTTGCCACTTGCCAGTAGGGGTGTAAATGAGCTGAACTATTCGTGAACTATCCGAGCTCGGCTCGTTAAATGTTCGATGAAGCTCGTTTGTTTAATTAAATAAACAAACTCAAGCTTGAGAGTGAGCTCAATTATTTAAATGAGCCAAACCCAAGCCTTATAGGCTCGATATTAAGGACTCACGAATAGCTCGTATATATATATATATATATATATATATATATATATAATATGACCCAAAAAATTATATAAATAATATATTATATATACTAATACTACCACATTTTTCATTTGCTTTCTCTTTCTTAACGAATTGCTGATGGATGGACTTATCTTTCATACAACTAAAAACTTTCAAAATTAATGGTTGGGTCCCACCCAACCTGATTTTAGTCCAAATATCTTTTGGGCCCAATAGTTAAACCTACTCCCAATACATTTTTGTTATTATCCTAATGAAAAGTCTTTTCAATGCCTACTCATAAATCTGTAATATAAAGGAAACCATTTGTATCCTACTATAATACTAAGTTACTAACCTACGGCTACAAGCAACAAAAAATGAACTAAAATGCACCATTTGTATTTTTATTTACTTAGGTGGACAACATTTTGAAGGAGATTAAAAAATTGATGATGAGGATTTTAGTATCTTTATTTACATTATGGAAATATGTAGAACTTTAATGAGTGTTAAAATTACTTTTGAAGTTTCTTTTTTGTTAAAATCTTACTTAAATAATAAATGAAAAATTTTATTATTATGGAACTATGAATTGTTTTATGTTAAGGAAAATTTTCATAAATGCAAAAATAGTTAGTTATAAATGAGCTGCACAAACCAAGCTCAAGCTTTCAGTTAGGCTCGTTTAAATAAATGAGTCAAACTTGAGCTTCCCAATTTTTTCACAAGCCAAGCTCAAGCTTTAAGTGCTCAGCTCGGCTCGGCTCGTTTACACCCCTACTTGCCAGCATGATGCCACAAAATATATACACTTTTATATGACTATTCTAAAAAAAATTAATATTTTTTCAAATAAATAAATAAATATCCAAATGAAATATTTATTATTTTTATATAACTATTCTAATTCTAAATAAATATATTTTCACATTTTTTTTTCATAGTGAAGAAAAATATTTTTATTCAAATTTTTAATAGACAAAATTTGATGAGAAAAATATAAAAAGATAAACATTTCAACAAGTTGTTAAAAAAACTAAATATTATTAATACAAACAAATAATTCCATACCCTTTCTCGTAATTTACTATATAAAAGTGATTTTTTTGTACCAATCAAACGAAATAGATTATCTAAAACTCGTTTTTCAGCAAACATATCCAAACAGAAACAAATTATGATTATAATCGATTATCAGTATAATCTATTTTTTCCAGCTTTCTCAAACACACCCCAATTCTAAGAGAACAACAAAACACCTGAAAACTCAAATCATACATAAAAAATCAGCCTTAACAATGGCCTCACACCATATTAAGACTCTTTTTTTTTTTTTTGATAAGCCCATAATAAGACATTCTTAACATTGGCCTAACAGCTTCTCCATTGCTAGTTGCTTATGGGTTGGGTAAAGATAAGCAACGGTTGCTTATCTTTTTTTAGCATTGGAGCTGTATCACTGGTTGCTTATCTATTAAAAAACAATATTTGTGTCGTATTTGTATAAGCAACCAAATATAGATTAATATTTTAAGATAAAATAAATTCAATAGCAAATAAAAAAATAAAAAAAATTGGAGTGAATACCCTTTTTGGTCCCTGAAAATTTCAGCGGATCCCATTTTAGTCCCTGAAAAAAAAAACTCTTCAGTTAGTCCCCCAAATTTCATTCTATGAGACCTTTTAGTCCCTCCGTCAGTCAAAGCGCGTTGACCACCGTTAAGTGCGTGACGTGTCACATTAATTGCCAACGTGTACTGTTAGCATTTTCCAGCTTGGAATTGTTTTAAAAAAACCGAAATTAGAAGGCCATTTTGGTCCTCAATAAATTTTAAATGAGTTATTTTAGTCCCTGACATTTTTATCGTGACCCATTTTAGTCCCTCACTGACCATTTTGGTTATGGTTCTCTCTCTCTCTTTTTATTTTTCTTTTACTTTTTTTTTAAAAATTATTTCAACCTATTTACAATGTTGTTTCCTGCAGATTTCTGATGGGTTGCTCCTTTCATGCAATACATCTAATAGTTTGGAGTGTTAACTTGCAAGACGAGCATCTGATAAATTATTTTGCACGGAACAACGTCCTCAAACCAATTGTAGATGCCTTTGTTGCTAATGGCAATCGCTACAATTTACCCAATTCCGCAGTTCTGGAACTTTTTGAGTATATTCGGAAGGTGCCAATCTTTAATATGTATTCACTGCAGATTTGAAATGCCTCAAGCAATTTTGTGCTGATACTATTGTATTATGTAGGAGAATCTGAAATTATTGCTGAAATATATAGTTCATTCTTTCTGTGACCAGCTGATAAAATTTGAGTTTTTGGTTTCCATTCACTCACTGAAAGTAAAATATGAGCAGGTAGTTTCATCTTGTTTTACCCACTTGACTTCTGGACTAAGCACATTAGGTTTTACCTTACATGCTTGCTTGCAGTGTTTGGATAATGGTGGGACAAAAGAGGCTTTGAATGTGGACCCTCGATGACGAATTGATGAATGAGCTCTGGAGAAAGAAGAGGAACATTATTTTAATGAGGACAGGTATATATCTTAATAATTGTAGGAGATTTTATACATCCTGCATGGAGTCTCATGACATCTACTGATTTGATTAGTGATGAAGAGGGTACAGCCTCTGCTTCTGTTCCACATAACCAGAAAGGACAACAACAACCCAATTTATCCAATAAAGTTGCTGCAAGCTATTCACAGTTAAGGTAGACTTTGTTTCTTTGTATTTTATTAGTTCGGATAGACATATAAGTGTATCTGGTTATGGTATGGTTCATACAAGTGTATTGTATATCTGTTTTTTAGCTGTGTATCTGTGTAGTTGTGTGTCTATGTAGGCATGTGTTAGTGAGGGACCAAAATGGGTCACGACAAAAATGTCAGGGACTAAAATGGCTCATTTAAAATTTATTGAGGACCAAAATGGCCCTCTAATTTCGGTTTTTTTAAACCAATTCCAAGCTGGAAAATGCTAACAGTACACGTTGGCAATTAACGTGACACGTCACACACTTAACGGTGGTCAACGCACTTTGACTGACGGAGGGACTAAAAGATCTCACGGAATAAAATTTGGGGGACTAACTAAAGAGTTTTTTTTTTCAGGGACTAAAATGGGATCCGCCGAAATTTTCAGAGACTAAAAAGGGTATTTACTCAAAAAATTGGATTACTTAAAGGTTGCTTATTGTATGTACCATTGGAGTGAAAAATGGATGGATTGCTTAAATATGATGTGGTACTGTGGGATCCACTTAAGCAACCAAAGTGGGTTGCTTATACGTTAGCATTGGAGATGCTCTAACACACCTTAAAAGGAAACACTCAAACACACCACAAAGAACATAAAACAACATCCTTTGTCTCTTGCAGCAGGCATAAGTGCCATAATAACTTAAGTAATAAAATAATAATATAATTACAAAAGATCAAATCAACCAAATGGTTAATAAAATGTAAGATATCCCCACCCCTGTAAATAGAGGCATTCCACCTCCAAACACACGAACACCATATATATATATATATATATATATATATATATATATATATATATATATATATATATATATATATTGGTAGGCAGATGTTAGTGTATTAATGTTAGTTGTTAGTGGGTAAGGTTTGAACCCTCAATCTCCTTATAACTCCACTCCTTAACTCCCCCACCACAACCAGCTTGACCACCTTATAACTCCCACACGAACACCATATATAACACATACGCATTGGGTCATTGAGAGCTTGAGAGTGAGAGCATGGAGAGGAAGAATTTTTGAGGTCACGATCTTGAAAGCTTGGGAGTGAAGGAAGCTCAAAAAACAAAATGAATTCTACCCTATTTTTCTACTTGAATCCGCAAGCATCACAAGAGATACAGGAGAAAAAATCCCTTAGTTCTAATTCATGCATGTTCGTAGATATTGATTCGAGAAGCTATAAGGGTACTGTTTTATAAAGATGAAACATGCTAAGCTTTGATTCTTGGAAATTTTTGGGGTTGTCAACTGAGTTGGATTTGCTCTCTTATGGATCATATATAATGGCTTGCTTATTGGTACATGATAAGATGTGATTGTTTTTTTTTTTAGTTTTTTTTTCTTTTTATGGAAACCGAGATTTGATTATTTGCATGCTTGTTGTGGCGGCTATCGCTTGATTGGTCAGAAACTTGATCTTTGTAAAGAGTGAAATCTTCTTGATGTGTTCTCTTGCTAAAAATGAACCTTGATGGTTTGATTTGATGGCATGAGTTGAACAGGAAAAGGAAGTTGGTGGATACGTGCATGGTTGATTGTTAAAAAAAAATATGATCATGGATTGGATTCTTGATGTTTTTGAATCTAATGAAAGAAATGGAGAGCATGATCTCTTCTCATTTTATTGGTTATTTTGATTGTCATAAAGTCTCGGGATATTTGGTGATAAAATTTTGGTGTTTGTGAAGATTGAGAAACTGGGACCCAATATTTAAAAAGTACATTAGGATGTTTTAATTTTATTTATACTAAACAAAGGTGCGCGGTTAATTAGAAATGACTCCGATTTCAACTAATCTTTGAACCTTGATACTGAATCTAGGCACGGGCCAGAAGCAATTAGAGAAATATTGAGGTATCTAGGTGGGAAGATGGAAGGTGTTCACTACAGAACACCTTGATGACTAAAAAAAAACATTAACAATACCCACCCTGCTTACAAGTTTAAAACAAACCAAAACAAGAATATCTGAAAATTCCACAAAATGAAGCAAGGATACCCACCTTGCTTATAAGTTCAAACAAAGCCAAACTAAGCACACCGGAAAAGTTCGACAAATTGAAGCAAGGATATCCACCTTGCTTATAAGTTCAGAATCAGCGGGCTAATTAATCAGCCACTGGTTCACATCTCATTTGCTTGAAGTTTGATTATTTTCACGACATGTTATTATTACATACCTGACAGCAAAAGAGCTTTAAAGTGACCAGTGAGGAGACTCATAGGCCCTTGACTGTCCTAGTTCCATGTAATGCTTCCTGCTCTGTTGTGACACATCAAGCTCACCAGGAAGATGGCTATGAAGAGGCTGCGAAATTTGACCCAGACCGAGATCAGGGACGACCTCGTGTGAACAATTACTAGCATCAATGCCCTTGAAACACCATGAGGCATTTGGAAGCTGATGGATGGCTGCAACATGAGAAGAGGCAGCAACTTGTGTCATGGGGGTCCCATTGAAATTCAGCATGTTGTTCAGTTCAACACTTGGTGCTGTGTTTTCTAGAACCCCATGTTTGACCTTGACAGAAGAGAGAGAGCACAGCTTGAGTCTGTGACACCAGTGTAACTTTCTACTGGAGGATGCCTAGGACCAGGGAAGCTTGTCGCACCCACCGAACCTTGCAAGAAAAAGTCAGATTGTGTTCTCTGAGTTGGCCTGCCAGGTCAGTGTTGCAGTTTGATTCCCAGGAACTGGTTCCGATGATCTGGGAGTTGGCAATGCATTTCTCATAGTAAGCTTAGGATATGAAGCAAATTCCATCACAAAGCCACCACCACTGCCGATGTTATTATCTGTTGACACAAACATTTGAATGTTTTAAATGTCAGGAATAGCACAAGATGAAACTATTGATGCTATGCTTCCCTAAGGATAAATTGAGCACATGAGAGATTTGGAATTGATATTTTTACTGATAATTTCTAACCAAAAATAGGTGGAGAAAGTCTGGCGTAACGAGAGGTTAATAATGAGCTAGGTGGGGGCTTTCTGCGACGTTCATTATGGCCAGCTAACCGCCTGCGGCAACTTCTTTTTCCTTTATCAAATTCAGGAAGCTGATGAAATCTGGGAAAAGGCTATTAAAGAGGATATTAGCTTTATTGTAATATAAATGCTACCAAATTTATGTGTCATACAAAAGCGAACATGAGCAAAACAATATATAAGAAAATCTATCATGGCAAGTCAATTGCTGTATCACGTACAATGCTGTTGCAACATCAGAATTGGAAGCACTTGAAGTATTTTTCCTTTCTTGTTAAATGCACATAGAAATGAGAGAATTTCAAACTCGACTTAGTCATCACTGATAGCATTACAGAACAAAGCTATTCTGTATAAACCTAAGTACATAGGTATTTATCCATAAGATGTAATTTCCAAATCTTACAATAGCATACATATTAACATGTTCATGCATTGGATGGCCGATAACATATTTGCAACACCGCCTAAGCCTCAAATTTTTTAAACTAACGGTTGATATAGCATAAAAAAAATCCTTAAAACATGGGCTCAAGGAACATCCCATGGCTCCATGATACCTTCAACTTGACTTCAATATATTAATAAAATAAGACTAACATGAATACCAATAAACCTTTTGTCTTTCTTCATGCCAAGTGGGATAACATTGTCTTAGTAGATGATATAGGCATTTTCAAAGGTAAGTCTTTAAGCTTGAATACAAGGGACACACCTTAAGATATATATTCATTTTGTTACTACAAAAATAAAAAATACTTAACCTTTTGTTCCACCAATTACCATTAGCATGTGCTCATTTGAAAAGTTGACATTGAAAAACATCTTTACTATCTTTTCATTATCTTCTTAAGCATTATATACTGAATTTGCACATTCACAAGAGCGATCTTAATTTGTTGGAGCTCACTTTCTGATAAATCCAGTATGGAAAATAGCACAGTAAATCGCTTTTCAACCATGGGAACGACAAAAACTAAACTTGAAGCCGCCATCAGAAAGCTATCCCAGCTCCACAACACGGCAGGTAGGTTTACCACCACATTCACAAACTTGTTCTGATAAAGCCCAAAACAATTGAAATTCTCATTGTAGCTTCATAAACTTGATGCACTTTCATAGAATTAACACCATAAACTTGTTCTAATATATAGTCATAACAACATTTGAATGTAATAACATCAGATTAAAAGCTCACAAAGAAGCTTAATTAGCAGACTATCCCAATATATGATTAAGCACTTGTTTGTTATAAAACATGAGCACATTTGAGTTAAGCACCCCATAAACACACATGGAATATGTTCAAGAAAGATATAACAATGTAGCTTTTATGAAAAGGAACCCACAAGTCAAATAGCACTTACAAACTATCCAAGCAACAATATCTAAACACCTGGTGAAAATAATCCTAGACTTCAATTTTAGTCAGTTACGAATAAGCCACAAGTATCAAATAATCAAAACCATATGCTTCCAAGTTCCAACCATGCAAGGAGAAGAGCAACAACAACCAAACTAAGCCTTATTGCCACTAAATCAGGTCAGCTACAAGAATTGTAGGATGCCATATGCTCAATATGAACCAAAAGAACATCCAGAAATTTCCCGACACTTTTTAGTTGCTATGCATCATCATTCAATATCCTTTTTCCCATAACATACCTGATTAACATCCCATAATTTTCAGTAAATCGGACCTACCCTACCCACTGGCCACCCTTCTTCAGTCTTCCCGTAGAACATGTTGCATGGCTTTAAGGCCACATGTGTCTTAAAAATATAATGTTAAATATTAACAGTTATTTCAGACATTCTTTTAAAACAATGATCCACATATGGATCCCAGATTACACCAGATAGCAGTAGCTATAGACGTATGAGATTGAACTTCAAAAGGGACCATTGGGTGCAAAAAACTTTAACCTTTTAAAAAATCTTGAGAAATTCCATAAAAGACATCTTAATTTGAAAACTTTAGTTTTGCATGGAGAGAATCATTCCCTAAACCTAAAATAAATCATCAACTTACAAGTTACCATCCACCACCAATGAGTCAAATTGAAGAAATTTCAAATGTGATAATGCTTGAACCATGAAACAGAAAAGGGATGAATCAGTCACCAAAAGATGTTACCATGGATTGCATTATCTATAAATATCAATTGTAGTCATTCCCAATGAAGAGTTAAAAAGACCACGATAGGGGATGGGAGCTAACATGAATTAAGGAGGCAATACAAGTTTTGTACATGAGCATGTGGGAAAAAGCACCTTCCCCATGAAATGAACTTTACATGAGAGGAGTGTTAATACATAACCAAAAGGACAAAAGCAATTCTGCATAACAGATTAAAAAAATTATATTTTCTGGCCTTATTATTGCAAGTCAAAATCTAAATATTGACACTCTGGAAGGCATGGTATATCTAAACCATGAACTTTTCACATATCTTTGAGTCCATTCTACATCTTTTCACATGTTATGCATCTTAGTTCATGCTTCACACTCATTTCTATAGCTATTTTACTTCCTTAATAGCTCCAAAGCACTCCACCATATCACGAACAATGAAGGAGAAAAGAAGAAACAACAATGACTCACAAAAGCACAAATGCCTTGTAGAGCATAATTCAACACCAGTAACTACTCAAAATTAGAAGAAAAACATCACAATCGCATAAAAGCACCACGGCCATGATGTCATGGATAACTCATAAAAGCAAGGCAGCAACAGATGCATCATATCCAAAAATATTAACCAGTCTCCAAACATCAAGAAGCATTTGAAACCAAAGAAAAAACAAATTTGCATATTCACTTTAGTGTGAAGGAAATAAAGTAGAAAACAAACACAATAAACAAAATCAGGATGATTTTATGTTTTGGATATTTAATAATGCGTGGAATGGAAGGGAATGAGATGGAATGGAATGGAGCATAATAGAAAATAATAACTGATTCCATCTCATGTCTTCCCATGCCCCAAATTGGAAGAAAAGAAGAATGGAGGTATTGACCATTCCATCATATCATATATCATATTTTATACAATGCAAATAATGGAGCTCATTATCATTTCATTTTAATCCGCTCCATTTCATCCATTTCCATTAATCCAACAAATTCTATTTTGGTTTAAAAAAATTAAAATTTTCAAATCACAGACAAAACAGAACAAATCACCCACAGCCAAAACCATGGAAAAATGGAAAGAAAAAACAATACCATAAAAGGAAAGAGATAAATCAAGGGGAGTAAAAAATGAGCAGAGGCAGAGGAAACAGCAGTAGAACATTCCAGAACTTGAAATAGTAAAACAGAACCTACCCATTACAGCAAAAATACCAAAAAACACAATACAAGATTTTCATTTTCTTTATAAAGTCATAAAATAAATAAAAAGTAGAGAGTGGTCAAAGGTAGAGAAGTAGAGAAGAGGAGACCTGCTACACTGTTGGCAAACCTTTGCTCCAAACCAGCGACAACGACAGTAGGGGATTTAGAATGCATGCCACAAACTTTATGCCTAGAATAGTAAGCCTTAGCATCACTCAGATCTACTTTACACCCTTCAACCTGACACCTTGGGGGCTGAGCCGCCGAGTGAACACCACCACCCCTTCCCTTCCGTGACCCCCCACCACCATTACTGGGTTTGGCCTGAGTTGCGAGGCTCACATCTTCAAAATAGATTTTTTGGCCAAATTTCAAGCCATCGAGGGGGGACTCGTTGGAGGAAGAGGATGGTGGCGGTGGTGGTTTGGTGACGGAACTCATTGATGGGGAAGCTACTGGTGGTTGGTTATGTTATGTCTCTAGGTAGCAGCTAACTAGAGTCCATTCATTTTTCATTGGGATTATGGGGACATGGTGAGTGAAGTGAGGGAAACAGATAGAGAGAGAGAGAGAGAGAGAGAAAGGGAAAGGGGGTTCAATTCAAGTTCAAATGAGTGGTAGTGGTGTGGGAGAGTAAAGTGGCAGATACAGGTAAGGGACCTGACACTGGGCCAAGTCAGTATCGTACACTGCGAAGGGAGAACCCCCTTTTCTGTCCAAAAACCAAAGCGATGGAGGTAAAGCCGTATGGTTTTAGTTGGACACAAACACATCGTGATTGTACACTTTTTTTAATATATTAATTAAAAAAGAAAAAACTCGGTTAAATTACACTTTTAATCCCCAAATTGTTTTTCAATGTTCAATTTGATTTTCAAGTTTTTAAAATATTCATTTTGGTCCCTAAATTCCTAAAACCTATTTAATCGAGTCCTTCCGTCAAGTTAACTAACGAACTTGGACGTTGACCCAAAAAAAATGGTCCCTGGATTATTTTTCAATGTTCAATTTGGTCCCGAAGTTGTTTTTTAATGTTCAATTTGATCCCCAATCTGGTGAACCAGACGGGGTCAACATCCATGTATGTTAGTCAACATCACGGAATGACTCAATTAAATAAGTTTTAGGAACTTCGGGACCAAAATGAATATTTTAAAATCTTAAAGAATAAATTGAATATTGAACAATTTGGGATCAAAAGTGTAATTTAGCACAACAAAAAAAAAAAAAAAAAACTTTCTTTTCATTTTTTTTTCCTTGAGGGTGTTGCCTGTGAATGTGATGACTCTGAGATTGAGTGTGATGACCGGGAATGGAGGGGGCTTTACTAACCAGCAGCCCAGCACTGTTACTAGGTATGGGGGCAACGTCTTTATTCCTAGCAACTTGTGAGGACGATGCTTCAAAATACATAATTCTGAATTGATTGTGGATAAAATAAATCAATAATCAAGATGTTTATTTGTTATTATGTTATAAAACATGTGCATGTCTTTCGGTCTTGTAAGTTGTAACCTCTATTTCATAAGTTATTTAATGCTGTAAATCACTCATTATATTCATGTTGTAAATTATTTTAAATGAAGTCATGTATTCGTAGATTTATGTAAAATTGTAAATCACTCATTATATTTATGCTTTCTATAGACTTTTTTTTTTGAAGTCATGTATTCGTAGATTTATGTAAAATTGTAAGTCACTTATTGTAAAATAATATGTACATCGATGTATTCCATACATACATTCAAGTATTCTTTGTTCCCCTCAACATATTTTCTTACTTATGCTTGTACATGAATGTATCGTGTGATACATCGATGTATTAATCAATTCTTCAAAAACAAGCTTTCTGTTTGACAAAATACAAGGATGTATAATTTTGATACATCTATGCATTTCATAAATTTACGAATACATGACTTCTGACTTGAAATATATATGGATGTATAAATATTATACATGTGAAAATGATAAGGAGACACAAGAAGTGGGGATGAATTGTATTTCTTAACTTTTTGAAAATTCTTTTTGAAAAACAGTTTTGCACACACAAAGGATAAAGATAAGCATGCAGGAAAACAAATTTTCAAAGAAGAGTGTTAATATATTTTTAGCACGCAAATTAAGTTGAACTTTCTTTTTCTCATCATTTGTTTGTTCACTTCTAGGCTTAAGAACAAATTTACCATCTTCATCTTTCATATGAATAAAATGTTCATTTTCAACAGCATCCCAAACATCTAAATCATGTGTTTGAATAAAAATAATCATGCGTTCTTTCCAATAAGCATATTCTTCACCATTAAAGGCAGGGGGTCTGCCAAGGGAGGCTCCTTCCGGAAGGAAGTCATTCCAAAATAATCTCTCTTGAAGCTGCGAGCTCTTTATGCAAGAGTCTAGCTCTGATGCCACTTGTTGAAATAGGTGGCTTCGACTCAAGAGGGGGTGAATTGAGTTTATAAAATTTTCAAATTATTTAGCGAAAACGATTTCTCTATTAAAAAAAAAAGTGCATACAATGAAAATAATTGAAATTATAAAGAATAGGATAAACAATAAATCACAAAATAAAGAGATAGGGAAGAGAAGTTTGCAAACCTGTTTTATCCTGGTTCAGCCATCCGTCAATGGTGACCTACGTTCAATCTCCAGAAAATGTTTCCGGGATTTATCCACTAATAAAAAGCTTGTAGGTGCTTAAAAACCTTGACACCATAGAGAACTCTAACCACGCCTTATGGGATAACTCACCCACGTGAAAGAGCCTTAACGACCTCTAACACTCTCCCTCACACATCCGGGATACCTCAAACACGCTTCTGAGCCTAAAGTCGTACACCAAAAGGATGCCGCACCCTTTATAACGGAAGGATACCTCAACTTCGTACAAGGATTCAACAAAGAGAAAGAATAAGATGAAACACCCTTCTAGTATAGATGATTACAACTTGAAGTTCTAAGGGAATGATGATTTCGAATCAAGAATTGGCTCAAGTGATTTCAGATTTGATATGTAAATTTCCTCAAAAGTTTTCTGCCATGTTTTAGGCCAGGAATTTTAAAATATATAGGCAGTCAAGGATAATGAATTTTGTAGGTTTACCTGCTAGAAGCCTCAGTCAATCAATTGAGAACTTTTAGTCTTTTGATTGAGATTAAAATAATCGATTAAGGTATTTATGAATTGACTGTTATGCATTTAACACAAGTCAATCAATTGAGGGTATTTGTCAATCGATCAAGGTATTTAAAAATTCAATCTTTAGAAAAATAGGAGTTTTGAAATTGACTGTTATTGCATTTAATAAAGAGTCAATCGATTGAGTTAAACTAGTCAATCATTTGAGGAATTTAAAACACAGTCAATAGATTGAGGATTATTGTTAATCGATTGATTTATCTATTGAGTGATTTTTGTCAATCTATTGAGCTTATTCAAAAATTAGATTTTTGATTTGCAAATGATTGAAACTTGAATTTGACAATAAATCCATATACTTTGAGTTCCTTCCTTTTGAAATATTTTTCTTACAAAAAATCTTTAAGAATTAATTATCATTTTCTCAACATTAATCAAATGAGTCAATGCAAGATGCGAAATAAAAATTCCCTTACAAAGATTATCTAAGAAAAGACCCTGAAGCTTTAACTCCTTTATGTTCTTGGTCTTGATACTTTTATTTTCTTCTTTCTTGGCAACTTCTTTTGAGCTTGAATTTTTTCTACTGAGTGATGCATGCTTGGAGATTATATTTTCTTTTTGTCATGCATATTTATAGTTAGTATTTGTCAATCGTAAAACCATAATCAAACATGTACTTACAGTGTAAGGACTGGAATATTAAATTGGTGCATTCATACATAGAAGACAACTGCTGCGTTGACTGACTAACTAATTGGAGTTTCTCTCACGAATTGGGATTCTACTTACTCGAGGTTCCCCGAAGGAAATGTCTGGCCTTTTCTTTAATAATGTCTAGTGTTTTATACACTTATCAACGAGTATAGTGAGTTAACAAGTCTCTAGAGTTCTTTTCATGGAGTAAGGGGTGGCTAGAACCATAAGGCGTTAGCTCTCCCGTTTACACGACCATTTCGATTTCTTCTTTTTTTTTTTAAACAAAAATTGGTATGTATAAGCATCACAACGATAATTGAAATCACAACTAGGTTAACACCTCAGGCATCGATCATTTCGGTTTCTAAGTAACAAAAAATGAGAAGAAAAATTAAAATGAATAAATTCCACCCACAAATATCAACCTCATCAAGCATAAAAAATAAAGATAAATGGTTGACTTGCACGAGTTGTGCTATGCTTCTAAGGAAGCTTGGGGCATGTTTGTTTTGTTTCATATTTCTTGTTTTCATTCTGGTTAGCCACCTGAACCGGTGCTGACATCATTAACTCGGCTTTGAACCGGGGTGAACCAGTAACTCTACTTATACATTCCGTTTGACATCAGCATGCGGTCAATGAGTTTTTAACAAACAAAATTGTGCAAAATGCCATACCTGGGACTCAAACTCGGGTGGAGGGGATAGACAAGGAAGAGTTGAACCACTGGACCACAGAAACTTGTTGGTATACATGCAGAAAATATTATATATATACATAGTCTAAAACAACATTTACAAATTTAATATACGCCGGTTCATACGGTTCACCCAGTGACCCACCGGTTGAATCAATGACCCATTGACCCAGTACTCTGACCGAGTCAATGACCGGTCCGGTTTTAATAACATTGCTCCAACATTCTACTACTTTCTTTTTTTTACACTCTCTTTTATCATCAATTTTTTTATGAAGTTAATAATTTAATTTTTATAGTATCATATTTTTATTATTAATAGTCATTGTATATATTTTGTGTATTTTTTCTTTTTTAATTTTTTATTATATATTGTTATTTTTCTATTTACCTTTTTATTATTAAAGTTATTGTTAGTTTGTTATTATTATTATTATTATTGTTAATATAATTATTATAATATTATTTCTATTATTATTATTATTATTATTATTATATTATTATTATTATTATTATTATTATTATTATTATTAAAGCTATTATTAATGTAGTTATTATTATACAATAATATTATATTAATATTAGTTTTTATCTTGTTTTGTTATTTATGAATTTTTATTATTTATTTAATTATTATTATTGATATATGATATTAATAGTGGTCCCTATTATCATTTTGTTTAATTTTTTAATTTTTTTAATTTTTTATGATTATGTTAATATTCTTGTTATTAATTTCATTCATAAAAAAAAATATTCGTGTTATTAATTTAATATTTTTAGTGTTAATGTTATTTTTAATATTAATTAAAATAATTATATTATTATATTTGTTCTATTATTATTGTTAATTAATGTTATTATTGTTAGTGTTATTATTATTATACAATTATTATATATTGTTATTTTTTATTTACTTTTTTTATTATTAAAGTTATTATTAGTTTGTTATTATAATTATTATTGTTATTATAATTATTAATACTATTATTTCTATTATTATTATTATTAAAGCTGTTATTAGTGTAGTTATTATTATACAATAATATTATATTAATATTATTATTTTTGTCTTGTTTTGTTATTTGTGAATTTTTATTATTTGTTTAATTATTATTTTTGATATATATGATATTAATAGTGGTCCATATTATCATTTTGTGTTTTTTTTTTAATTTTTTTATGATTATATTAATATTCTTGTTATTATTATTATTGTTAGTGTTATTATTATTATTATACAACTATTATATAATTAATATCTACTGTTATTTTTTATTTATTTATTTTTATTATTAAAGCTATTATTAATGTAGTTGTTATCATACAATATTATTATATTACTATTGTTATTATTGTTTAGTTGTTATTATTGATATCAATTCTTTTTTATTATAAATAATATCATCATTTGTTGTTGTTGTTATTATTATTATTATTATTATTATTATTATTATTATTATTATTATTATTATTTTATTTTATTTTTATTTTTTTACTCATGGTTTAGTTTGTTATATTTTTTTCAAGGTAATATGGCACAGCCGATTAATCCTGACCTCATTGATCCTGAAGTGTTACATGGGCAGAGGACTGATCATGTCTGTCAACATGTATGGAATAATGATGAAGATCGGGTTCTTAGATATAGAAGAATACAACAATTTAGGGATGGAGGTGCCAACATTCCCCCGGTCATTAGAGAGATTCTCGAGATGACAGGCTTTTTGGGCACTGCTCAATTATCGTTGTTCCAGGTGGACCACTCATTGATAAGTGCATTGGTTGAACGGTGCAGGCCTGAGACCCACACATTCCACATGTCATTTGGAGAGTGCACCATCACGTTGCAGGATGTTGCAATTCTCACGGCTCTTCGCCTTAACGGCCTGCCTGTAACTGGTCAAACCTATAATGATTGGCCAGAGTATGTTGGTCTTATGGTAGGAGTGATCCCAGGAGATGAGGCTTTTCATGGGAGTCGGTTAAGATTGACATGGTTAAATGCCCATTTTGGAAATCTCGACCAATATGATTTGTCTGACCCGTCAGTGGCTATACTTAATTCCAGATCATATATTATGAGGTTACTTGGTGGAGTGTTGTTCACAGATCATTCTGGTTCGTATGTTCCATTAAGATATCTAACATTGTTAGAAGATTATAATGTAACTGCACAACATAGTTAGGTTCGGCAGTGTTAAGTTTTTATACCATGAACTATGTAAGGCCACCGACTATACCTACAAAGAGATGGCAGGCTTTGTTGCATTGGTACAGATGTGGGCATGAGTGTGGTTTCCAAAAGTTGCACCTAGACTCAGAAGCGATGATAGACCTCTAGGGACACTATATGGAACCAGGTGAAACAAATTTCTTAATAGAGTAATCGATAGTTGTGTTATTATTAACTTATGACCAAAATTTGAATAGCAGGTGGCAGCGTGGGAGTAATTTTTCAAGACATTATCAAGAGTTGCCTTATTATCGAGATATTTTTATAGGATTGAGCAGACAGATGTAAGGGTTTTACTGCAATACACCATAGATTTTTTAATTTTTAATATTTCTTTGTTGTGATAGTTATTGAATTTTTGTATATCGTGTGGGAGCCATATAGCGGGTACATCATGGCAATGTTGCCACTCGTATCCCTTGAAGGCGAACTTGTCTGGAGGGCAGTTGTGTCGTTGATATGCTTTAACATTGCGGAGTGGCATCAACCTGATCGCACGATGAGATAGTTTGGCCTGAGCCAACATGTTCCTCGACCACCCTCCCAACCGCCATTGGTCCACGACTTAACGCTTAGGGGGAAATCTAGTCATAATTGGGTACAAAATATGGCACCATTTATTGACGTATGGAATGATAGGTTCACATAGGTCCAGCCTAGTGTATCCCAACAGGTTTCCATCAAAAGCCAATCGGTATACATGAGGTGATACTTGCGTATTATTTGTCGGTGGATGAGTAGACACAACGCACACCAGGGCATTTTGGTAATTTTATTTATCATTGTGTGTTTCATTGTAAAACATTAATATTTTATCATTATCGTTACTAATTTCTAATTGATTTAACCTTGCACAGGCTGACGGGCTTGAACGGGTAAACTATGTAGCCACATCGGAGGGGAGCCAACCTTTGTCACTTGATGAGATTAGGAGCGAGACTGGTTGCCAATATGGGCCCATAGTCGCATCATAACACCTTCTCAGCCTGCTCCGCTTGATACACAATCTCAGGCTCCACCAATGGTACACAACATGATTAGTAGGTCTAGCAGGAAGGCACGTGGACTAGACCGAAACAAAACACCCATTGAAGCACAACCATTTTATCCGCCACCTTTCCTAAAGTGAGATCCGGGGACGTATTACGTTCCTCCGTAATTTCCATATATTCTAGATCAGCCTTCATCAACTTATTTTTATCTAGATCTTCTGCCTCCTTCATCATCGTCAGGTCCGAGTATGCACCCAGATCCATCACCAAGTCTGAGAATGCATGCGGGTACATCCTATACACCAGCTTGCCCGAGTATGCATGAGGGTACATCTTATACACCAGCGGGTTTGAGTATGCCTCCAGATTCTTTCCAAATGTATTATACACCTGCACCATATAGACCATCTTGCTACACACTTGTTGCACCTCAGCAGTGGATTTTGCAGCTTCAAGACACCCCGATGCGATCTCCGGAATATGGTGCAGTCGGCATCGATCTTAATATTGATTTTGAGGATGTTGTAGAGTTAGGCAATGATGCAGGCATTGACGGTACACAACAAGAGATAAGGCGAAACCCACATCGTCAGGCAAGAGACCGAGGTCGTCAGTGCATCTTGACACCCGTGCAAGACAACGAATTCGTACATTGGCACCATTGATGTATGTTTTTGTAGAAATGACATGTTAAACAGTAAACATTAATAAATAGATTGTTGACTGATAATTTACAAATTGGTTAAGTAGTTAACATTAAATAATACCATACGACGGTTGCATTAAATAATACCATACGGCAGTTACATAACTATTAAGTCAGCCTAAACTGGTTCTACATAAAATATTAATAAATAGGACACGATACCCTCACTATCCTTATTCGTCATCTAGATTTACCCCTGATCCTCCGACCCTTCGAGGGCAATGACACCGGTTGTGCCCTTCAGACCCACATAACCCACATCGTTGACTAGCTTGTGACTCCCTCCAATCCATTGCATTCCTAATGCAGGTTGATTTTGGACGTCCCTTTGGATGTAGCACAGTCATCTGGAACCAAGATCCACGACATATACATTGACAGTACACCTTTCTCATGCGAGTAATCGTTGATGATGCTTTCTAATCTGTACTTGGGATCGATATACCGTCTATACCCAATATTCAAGTGAGCACAAGTTGCAATTACATGAGAGCAAGGAAAGTGAAAAGCCTGGAATCTTCCACACTAGCAATACCACCTTTGTAAATCAACGCTCTAGGCCTGGCCCTATCTCTAGTTTACTGGATTGAAAGCTACCTCGACTTCAAATCGTAGATTTGGATGGTCAAACCTCCAAACCTGATGGGATGATGCATCTTCCTGTTGCTTCATCAATGCTTTTATCAGTTTTTCAGAATATTCCTGACCCAAATTCAGTTCTGCCCTTGTGCTTGAACCTCGCTGAACAAAATATTCTATCATCATATGGTATGTACACTTCACCAAAGCCATGATTGGCAGATTCCGAGATCCTTTCAATATCTTATTTACTGCCTTTGACAAGTTAGTTGTCATGTGACCATATCAACGACCTGCATCATCATAAGCGAGACTCCACTTTTCTTTTGAGATGCCATCAATCCACCTTCCTACCTCCAGGATAGCTTTCCGAAATCTTTCTGACCTCCGATCAAAGCAAACGCGAGACACTGTATATCCTGAAATAGACCAAAGGGAAATTAACAACGCACATTGTTATATAAAGATCACTCAACAAACCATTGATCATCGACATAAAATTATTACCTAGTTTCACCAACGCCTCCTTCAACTTGACATTTTTAAATTTAGGCTAAAGTACCATTTTGGTCCCTTAACTTATTTTTTAGATTCAGTTTGGTCCCTTAACTTTTAAAATGTTCAATTTGGTCCATTAATTTGTCTCTGTTGACCCAAGTTAGTCCTCTTCGTCAATAAAGTCATTAACATTGTTAAATGAGTTTCAATTTGATCCCTTATGTTTAAATTGAGTTTAAAATTGGTTCTTTAAATTGTTAATTAGAGCTGGGTATATGGACCTCGACCTGCAGACAGTCCGTTTAACCCGCGGTCCACGCGGACTTGGGCACCCTAAAATATTAGTCTATTTAAATGCGGACTTTTTAGGTTCGGTCTGTTTAACCCACGGGTTTAACAGACTCGATCTGTGGCTTTGCGGACCGTCTGTAGACTGTACACTTTTAATTATTATTTTTTTTAAACTATGTTGGGCCAAAAAAAAAGGGACCAAACAGTCCAATCCTATATTCCCATCTCATGTTTTATCACCCTAACCCTAATAATCCATTATCCCTATCCTCAGAGCCTCACCGTCACCAACCATTCCGCCTCAGCCACCATTCCCGCATTCCGCCTGCGACTGCCATTGCCATTCGTCTCCGCCGTCGCGCTTCCCTCAGCGTACCCTGAACCAGAACCGTCGTCCACACCCAGATCCGACCAGTCTGCCACCGTTCCCGTGCTGTCCACGCCTCACTCCACCTTTTCAGCCACCACATCGTCGTCTTCCTCCACCTCGGACCAGCTCCGCCAAGCCGTTCTCCCACCACAGCGGGCGCCTCTGTCTTCTCCGCTATTCACGAACCACAGGACTGCCAACGCACTAGCCATCACAGTCCGGACCTCCACCACCCTCCGCCGTTCGCACCCCTCTATTCCGCTGCAGCCTCCGAGGTTCTGCTACTCCTCCATCTCCACGCTACTGTTTGCTCATCCTTGAAGGTTTTGGCTTCATGGCCTCTTTCTCTCTGACCCTTCTTTTACTTTTTTTTTCTTTTATGTTATTTTTATTATCTAACTTTGTTTTTTTGTTTGCAAGTCTGATGATAGAATGTGATACTTGGGCCTTGGTTATATTGATGGGTCAGTTGGTTCTAAGCATGAAAGGTTTATGTTTGTTGCATTTTCTTTAAAGTCCGCAGACAGTCTGTTTAGCCCGCGGACTATGCAGACTGGACGCGGACTCTGTTTTTCAGAGTCCATTGATCATGCAGACTTATAGGTCCGGTCCGTTTCAGAGCGGACCAATGCGGACATGACTTAAACGGACTGGACCAGTCCGCATACCCAGCTCTATTGTTAACATGTTTCAAGTTGATCCTTTAATTTGTTGAGGAGATTCAAACTGGTCCTTTAAATTGTTAACGAGTTTCAACCTGGTCATTAAAAAGTTAACACCGTTACTGACTCATTAACGGAGAGGACTAACTTGGGTCAACAGAGACAAATTAAGGGACCAAATTGAACCTTTTACTAGTTAAGGGACCAAACTGAATCTAAAAAATAAGTTAAGGGACCACGATGGTATTATAGCCTTAAATTTATGGTTGAAATTACTGGCGATATGTTTGATGCAGTATACATGGTAAGTATTCGGCGGTTGCCAACCCAGGTATGGATTTGCCAGAACAGATTTAATGCTTTGGTGGCGGTCGGAGATCAAGCATATACCTGTCATATTGGTAAATTTTTCATGAATAAGTGCCAAAAACCAGGACCAAGCATCCAATGTTTCTTTTTCCACAATAGCAAACGCAATCGGCAACACTTTGTAATTCCCGTCTTATGTAGTTGCAATCAAGAGGGCACCACGATACTTACCATACAAGAATGTACCATCCACTTGTATTATGGGCTTGTAGTAATTGAACACATGACAACACTGTTTGAATGTCCAAAAAACAAGATGAAACTTACGATTGTGAATATTAACCCGATTACCAACGATGATAGGATTTGTCTCAATCTTGTGATAGGCTCCAAGGGCAGACAACTGCAAATGCTCCAACCATTTAGGCAACAATGCGTATGATTCATCCTAGTCTCCGAATACCTGCATTATGGCTTTTTGTTTAGCCTTCCATGCTTTCCTATAAGAAATTTTGTATCCGAAAGTACTTTGGATCATTCCTCGTATCAACCCGATCGTAACAGAGAGTTCTTCCCTGACCATGCCTGACACATCATCATACTTTATTTTAAATCATATATCAATTATTTAAATTATCAAATTGAAAAACATGATAAGTGATCATACCTATAATGCATGAGTGTAACATCCCATGCTGCTTTATGGTTTGACGACTGTCCCCACAAACCAACATGGGTCTTTTCAGCATGTTTTGTCCTCACTCACACGCTTCCTGGGAAAACGTCCCAGGAGGTCACCCATCCCAGAATTGCTCCAAGTCAAGCACGCTTAATTGTGGTGTTCTTAAGTGATAGGCTACCGAAAAGAATATGCATCTTATTGACATAGGTAGTACCAATCAATTCTTATAAGTCATCCTCAACTTTATAGTCTCATACCTACACAATCTCAGGATCCCTCTCATTCCGGTGTGTAATCGGTTCATTCATGTATCCCTCCGCCTAGAAGCCTGCTAGGAGCTGCTCCTTATCCGTGCCTTCTTGCACCGACGACCACTCCCTACCCTCGTCAGCCCCGGGTGTCATAATGAGCAAAGTTGGAGTCCAATTTTGCATGATCTTGCGACAACATTGCGTTCACACAATTGTGAGGACCCCCGTACATCAGTGTCACATCGGTGTCATCAGTTATTTCATAGTCAGTGAAAGTTAGAAGATTTGTTTGTACAACATATTTGGCCATTACCTTTGAAATACACTTATTTGTTTGAAGTTTCAACCTAGAATGTATCATTGCCTTCAATACTTCATACCAGATTCCTTGTTTTATTTGCATCATTTTAGTATTCCCTTCGAAAGTGAGACCATTATCTCCAGCATATACCTTCCCGTTCCAGTGCACCAAAACCATAATAACTTGACTCATATTGTCGGCCTACATTAATTAGACAAAAAAAAATAAGAATGACCCTAAATAAAATAAATTATCACCATCAATGATATTTAATAATAATAATAATAATAAAATATATTTAAAACAAAGTAATATGATAAAATTAACAACATTATTAATAGCAAAATTAAACAAAGACATATCAATAATAACAATATTAATGATAATATAACAACATTAATATAATAAATAAAATAATAATGATATTAATTATAATATGTAAGCATTGATATCAATAATAATAAATAAACAAACATTATAAAATGACTAGTAAATAATAAAAATATTATACTGTAAAAATTAAATAATTTACTTAAAATAATAATACTAATTATAACAAAAAATAAAATTAAAATTAATACAATGATTATTAAATAATAAAAATATGATACTATAAAAATAAATTATCTACTTAAAAAAAATTGATGATAAAAAAGAGTTTAAAAAAATAAGTGTTGTAGAATGAGTATTTAATGACTAATAAAATAATAAAAGTATGATACAATAAAAATTAAAATATTTACCTTAAATAAAAATTTATGATAAAATTGAGTGTAAAATTAAAAAAGAGTATAGTAGAATGTTGGAGCCGAATGGAGGTTTATATAGTAGGGGGATTTTTGGTTGGTAAAATGTGTGGGTGGGGGGAGGTGCCACGTGTCACCACCTGGTGCAGTGGCGCCACAGCAACTAGCGCCACTAATGGTGCCAGTTGCAATGGCGCCACTGCACTAGTTGTTGTAGCGCCACTGCATCAGGGGGTGACACGTGGCGCCCCCTGCATAATTTTTTTTTATCGTAATTTTTTTTTTATCTGAAAATTTCATGGACAAATCAGGACCTGCCATGTGGCAGTTCAATGACGCCAGTTTGACTGGCGCCATTAGTCAGAGAGAAATCACAACTCTAAGCGTATAGAACCTTTGGTTGAGCTTATGTGGTAAAGGAACCTGTGATAGATAAAATGTCCCAGAAAGGAGCGACAAAATCAGTATATAACTGAGATGAATCATTGAATCATGTTGAATTGAAGAAGCAGAGGGCGAAGAACCTCAATCAGAGGTTCTGTACGTTTAGAGGAGTGGTTCCTCTATGTTGATTATTGAAAAAATTGACAAACATTGGATGAAAGGACTAAATTTGCAACATTGAAAAAATAGAGAGACCTAATGTGCATATAAAAAAATTTAGGGACCAAAATCGCACATGATCAATATCAGAGTTACTGAAAAGTGCAACTAAGTTTTTTTTTTCCTCGAGTTCAACACTTTTATTTCACTGAATTTTGATTAATTTAACATATCAATGAATTGATTGAATGAGCAAATATAGAAAATTCAACCGTGAAAATAAACAAATTAAAGAAAACAATTTAAAGTAAATGACAACGATTTGATTGGGTTTTGGCATGAATGAAAAAGGTAAGAGGAGTGATTTAACTTATTCACTTGGGTTATCAAATAGGCAATTAAACTTATATTTCGCCAATACCTCAACCCATAATTGATGTTTGAATTCCCAATTTTGATTAACCCACAATTATTTGTGTAATTTTTAATTCTCTTTGCCTAATTGAAGAATAACTAATTTCTTAGTATAATCCTAATTAGGCAAAGGCTTCGAATTTATGGAATTCTACAAAATCACACGGATAAAAAAAAATTCTATAAAAATTACAATTATGATGTTTTCTTCTTACAAGTAGCACACTGTAATTAATTACTTATTTATAGAGAAAACAAATAATGGGCTTGGAGAGCTAACTTATTTTTGAAGGGAAGAAGGAATTTCCACACCCTTCAGAAATGGAAACCTCAACATCTTTAGGATTAGTTGGTTTATCGTTATTAACGGTATTGCCCAAATTCTGAGTATTCAAGAGGCTATTACTTGTCTTCTGCTGCTGGTCAAACATCATCTTCAACTGCTTACCTTGTTCCTCAATTCGCATCTGTAATTTTCTCTGAATCTAGACCCCGAAAGAAAATTAAAAGAAAAATTTCAAGTCAGAGGACAGTGTAAAGAGAATATGAGTGAATCATTTTGGTCCATAAAATTATAAGACGATGGCAAGTTGGTCCCTGGTTTTAAGAAATAGTCAAAAACTTTCTTGAATTGCAAAATATTCATTACGTTATGGTCCCTAAATTAAAAAAAAAAATCACCAAATTGGATTAATATGATAAACTTTTTTCAACTTTGGGGATGCTTTGACTATTTTTTAAAGTGAGGGACCAACTTATCATTGCCCTACAATTTCATGGACTAAAATGGAACATGAATATATACTAGCTAATCTAAAAGTTATATATATATACACACACACGAAAAAAGAATAGCAAGGATATACCTCCAGCTGTTCATGAAGACGCCTTTGAACATCTAACTGCAGCTGAAGTGCCTCTTTAATTTGCACGCCACTGCAAATCAATAACAATAAATTTAGTAGATTATAGAGTAAGGGCATCTGTGCCAATATGAAAAGAACCAAAAATGGAAGTACTAGTATTATATAGGTTTAGACAACAGAAATAGCATTACGTTTTGACATCAAGATGCACATTTTCTACATGGGTTCTTCTGTCAGATTTCCCTGAAACAGGAAACAGTTTTTGAGACCCAAAAATGGGAAGTGAACCTGCTAATTTTAAAGTGAATAAGAACAATAAGGGTAATGAACATTATGAGCAATCGGAGAATAGTAAAACAGCAGAGAACAGTAGATATTTTCACCGTAACTTTCTAATGTGTTGGTAATCCCCCAAAAGTACTGTATTTATTTTTCTAGAACACAAAGTAGTTTTGTTTTTTTTTTTTTTTTTTACAAAGTAGACTTTATTTGTCATTCAGTAGTTCATGTTTTCTACCATATGAAAAGATATAGTAAATATCGAAATTCGTTACTAACAAAAGTATCTATCTCCAATTTAGTTACTAAGAAATAAAAAAATACAAAAAATCTCAATTCAAGAATTTTGAATGCGAGTCAAATCCTACCAGGAACTATTTCATTGCTATATGAGAATATTAGTGACGACGTTGAGATTTTTCATTTACTAGTGTGACTAAATTAGTCGACGCATTTTTCTCATAAGCAAACTTAGGTAATTCTTTAAATGTATTTATTTTCCATCGGGACTTTAGAGTGGATTCAGTTAGGAAAGAAGTGATAAAGTCTTTAAAATGAGAAAGTAAGGATATATCTACTCTTGAATCATTTTTAGTGAGTTAAAATCTTTATATATTTATCAGATCAATAATGGATACATCCTTATTTTTTTATTTTAGATGAGCCAAATCCGGAAAGAAAATATCTAATTTATCCCTTCAGTTTTAGTAAGAAGACATAAATAAGTGTGAACAATTTAGTTAAATTGGTTTGTTAAAGTCTCAATAATTATCAATGAATCAAAACCAAGGAAAACAGATAAACGCATCCTCTGCATTGACAACCTACCATAAACATTTGATCACCATTTATGACGTGAATGCTAGTAAATTCAACCACCAAGAAGCAACAAATGTACATGACACGATTGAGAAACTATGCTGTAACTGTGTGAAGAAATTACCTTGGGTTGACTCTGGCATGTATTTTGCAATTCTATATTTCTGCAAATGACTTTTAACATGGAAGATTGTCAATCCATCTGATTCCATCAGCCTTAATATAGCTTTTGGTGTTGCCTCTAAAATCATGCAACAAAGAATATCATCATAGCTATTGATGCAGTTGATAAAGGATAATTATACTAACACCGCTTTAAGTTTAATTTGATTACATTTGGTATCCCTCTTGGTTTATAAATTAAATTAGTTTCTCTTGAAGGGTGGTGATCGAAATTAGTATAGCTTTTGAAACAAGCAATGTTAAGGGTAATTAAGTCAAATCTCAATTGTCCGATTGTTTTAGATTCTGATATAATTGATTTTGAAAGAACTGGTTTTAACATAATTGATTCTAAAAAGATCGAAGTTAAAAAAATTGATGTGTTCGGTAATCATATTTTAAAAGTGAGTTTAGAAGAATTGATTTTGTTTGTATGATAAAGTAAAATCACTTTTGAGGTGTAAATCTAAACAGTTTTTATGGGTTCCATACTTGAATCAATTCTATTCAAAAGCTAGAAATTCTTGCTTATCTTAAAATCAATTCTACCAAACTTAGAATCATTAATTTTTAAACAAAATTTTGTAAACAAACCCCCCTCAAATCTCCAAAATCAATTTTACTTTACTTAGAATCAAGTTTGGATGACTCAAAATCTTAAACAAATAAGCACTTACTCTCAGCACCCCCAAGGCGATTTACACATTCAACAAACTTCTCATGAAGATCCTGAGTCCATCTTATACGTGTTTTACTTGGAGACCACTGACCCATTAGAAGCAGAGTTTCCAAAAGTAGTTGAAACACTTCCTGCTGAAATTGTTGGAGACAGCTGTGCAATATGTAAATTATATGAGCCACATGCAACCTGCATAAAGAAAGACACAATAATATAAGCCAATCAATGAATGAATTGACACCTGACAAAAATAAATATGGGGTATGCAAAAAGTACTTACTGTTTGATCCTGATTTATTTTTGAAGGGCTCCTACTAACTGAAGCACCATCATCAATGAACAACTCATGTTGTTCAATTGGAAGGAAATTGCTGCTAGTCCCACATGGAATTTTATTAGACTTTTGAGGAGATCTACAACATTTATCACTACTCAATTGGGATTTCACCATTGCTTGAAAGGTATTATTTGACAACTCAAAGTTGGGGCCATGTTGGTTTGTTGAATCCAAAAAAAGATTATCCCTGGGAGATTGATACAAAGGGAATTCCAAATCATTGGTCTTAGAGAATTCAGATATCAAAGAGAGATTACCAACTTGGAAATCATATTGTGGGAAACCCATGCAGATTTCTGTTGCATAAAAGGCAGAAGTTGGTGACTCAAAACGGCTTATAATGCTTCTAGATGATTTTTCTTTGGCAGGACCAATATTGTATTGAGGCTGTTCTGCTCCTCCAACACAGGCCATGGCATGAGGTTGATTGCAAGTTCCCATATTCCAACCCTGTCTGATGTCAAAATATTGACAAGAATGATTCCCAAACTCAGAACTAAAATCACCATTTAGTTCATGACTTTGTTGAATCCTTCCAATACAATCAATCTTGTTCTGGTTCATTTACAGACTGGACAAATATACCCTCAAAATTTGGACTTGGATTAATAGCAAAGCTTCTAGATAACCAACTATTCAAATATATTGGGTAGCAAACAGAACTCTATAGAAGTTCATTCATCCTTTTATTAAGAAGCACCAGATGGAAGGGGAAGGACAATATCAAGAAGATTGGAAAGGTAAGAACAATGCTAAATTCCAGCTTTGTGGCATAAAATTCTTTTTTATAATATTCCTGAAGGCTTAAGGAATAAGATTTGTATCTAATTGTCTAAATGCGACCATGCAAGGTCATTAGCTGTTATTCTTAGAAAAGGACAGGAATGAAAAAATAATTGATTGACATAACCAAAGTATAGAACAATGAAAAGAACAAAGTTGTACTAACAAACAAATAGTTTTGTCTAATGTTGTTTTCACGTGAATTTAAACGAAATCCAAAAGAATCAGAGGAAAGTTGAAAACTAAAAGCAACCAAGCTTGAATGGATCACAAATAAAGCTAAAAAAAACTGCCCCATACAATTACCCAATACTAAATTGATCACCCGAAAATTAATTAGAGAATATTTTTATGGGCATCTATAGTGAAAGAATTAAATGTTAGATAAGGATACTGGCATAAATTCACGAACAATAGATCTGCAATTATTCTTATAACGGATTCGGAAGACATGCATGTAAACCAAATCTCTCTTTCCCAAAAAAGAAAATATATTATATATTATAGACTTAAAATTCTTGCCCCATTGCCTGACACTGCATCTCGCAAAGTGGGGTATCAGAAATTACCAGAAAAGTATAACAAACTTTATATTCATCTTGAAGGGGAAATGGAAGTTTACCTACAGAATTTCCAATAGTGTTCACTAGTCTTAATAAGCTTTCCATTACTAAAAGGAAAAAATATATACACATGTTCAGCGCATTAATACATTATGTTTCCTTTGCCGTTGATTTTTCTTGAGACATGTTGTTTGAAAGATATATTCAGACTAATTTTTGCATATTTCTTTTACATCGTTGATTTGCCTGTTAAAAACTTTGATTATTGTGTTGTCGGTATAAAATAATTCTTTGGGTTCTAGAAAAAAGTAAAAGGCTTTTGATTTGGTGTTACACTAATTGGTAGGTCTCAACTACAAGGATAATGGTAAGGAGCAAGGTTTTAAATAAAGGTTCACGACCGCGTCTGAGCCGCAACATTTAGGTTTTGGAGGTCTCTGAAATGCGACCTCAACTGTAGCCACATCGACCGCATTGTCCCGCAATTGTGATAAACGCAACATGACCGATACCGCGACCACAATTTAAAACCTTGGTAAGGAGGTTAAAGCAATTTCAATCAAGCAATTGAAGAATTGTCAGGTTTTCAAATGAAGATTGAGTTAAACTGAAGAAATTGTGTTGAAGAGGGTGGCGTCTAATATGCACTCTATGAAAAAGGTGCATCCTGCACCACTTACAAAATTCCATTTTTACCCTACCTCTAATTATGAAATTACTATTTTATCCTCACCACTTCCCATCCAACTAATCACCACTCAATAGGGTCCTTTCCACACCTCCTCCGGCCACTACAAATAAAGCCGACCAATTACATGATAAAGAGAGACTCCACAGGATGAATGGTGACAAAGCTGCAACTACTGTGTCCCTCGGCCGCTCTTGTGACTTTGCCAATGCACTGAGCAATTCGGTTTCAGAACCCAAGTAAGGTTAAGCTCCGCAAAGAAACGGTGTCATTTTACTTCAAAGTTAAAAAACCATCACCACTGTAACACCCTGATTTTTACTGTTCTTCAATAACAGTAATTATATATATTTATGTATATGTTTATATATTTATACTATTTTAATTAGAGTGATTAATTATCTTGAAGTTTATTTTAAGGGGTTTAGTTTGAGTAATTTTAATTACTCATTTAAAATGATTTTTATTAAGTGCGTTAGCACTGCTTATTCCAGTGCATGCAAGCTTACTAGACAATAATTTATGTTATTGTCACTATTATTATCTGTATAGAAAAATATTTTAAATGATATGGTTGAAAGAAATTATTTTCATATTTTACTCTATTTAACTTTAGAGTTAAAAATAAACTGGCTTGGAATTAATCGGAGATTAAATGTTGAATCATGGATTTTCTTAGTTGATCAATTCAACTACCAATCTCTACCTTTATTTCAAATTTTGAAAGTATATATTTGTCCATCATTTATTTTTAGATTCAAAAACTAAAAACGTGTTTATTTTTAGGCTTAATATTTATCACTCATTTTGTATCTACTCATTAAGGAAATGAATTTCCTCCTTATATCTCCCTCTCTCCCTCGACGTTTCTCTCTCCCCCCTCACTCTTTTCTTTCTTCCTTCCCTGCTACTTTCTTCTCACTAGTGCAAAATATGCTTTTAACGTCGGAGATTTAACATCGGTTCCTTTATAACCGATGTCTAAAACGAGGCGGTGTCATTTTTGAAATTAATCTCAAACCTTTTAACATCGGTTTCTTAAATAACCGATTTTAAAACTTTTAGACATCGGTTATATTTTTAAACCGATGTCTAAAAATAAAAGGAAAAATTAATTTTGAAAACCTGCTTAACTTTTTACATCGATTTTTATATAACCGATGTCTAATATTAATTAATAACATCGGTTCTTTTATAACCGATGTCTAAACTTAAAACAAAAAGAAATTTTCAAATTCTGCCAAAATTTAGACATCGGTTATACATCCAACCAATGTCTAAGGTCAATATACAACATCGGTTTTCCAATAACCAATGTCTAATGTCTAAACCCTTTTTATTTTCCTATTCACTTCCCTCCTTTCTGTGCGCGCTACCCTCAAAAATTTTGCCCCAACATCTCTCTCACTCAAACCCTCCTTTTGCCACCTTGAGTTCTCTTCACCCACCACTGCCACCACCATCTCCCCAACCACTGGTTTAGGAGCACTCAACCACTGCCACCACCATCTTCTTCTGCCATTGCCACCGAAGACTAGTGTCCTTCTCCTCCTCCTCCTCTCTGGTGAGTTCTTTTTTCTCCATTCCCTCTTCCATTCCCGCTTCCATTTGCAGAAACCGCTGAGTTCCCTTTCACATTTTCACATTTCCCATTTGCAGAAACCCTCAAGTTCATCCAAGAGCCACTACGAGCCTTTCATCCATTTCCAACTTTGTGCATTATTTTTCTGGTATTGATCTTGCAGAACACTGCTTTGTTTCATCTTTTTAAATAATTTTTTTCTGGTTTACTGCACTGTACTGGAATTTGTAACTTGTCTTGGCACTCCTTGTGTGTTAGATTAGCTTTCATTCAATAAAGTTTTTAGCTTAAAAAAAATTAAATAGGGGGATAAATAGCATAGATAGTGTTTGCTTTTTTTTTTCCTGTTTGAACCGTACAGTACAAAAAACATAGCTATACTTTGCTTTATTATTCGTTTCCCCACTTGTTGTGTGTTCTTCCCACACCCGGTAAACTTTCTCCTCTCTATTTTTCTAGTTTGATTTTTGTTTGCTTTAACTTGGGGATTGGAATGTTTTATTATTATTTTTTAGTGTTAATTAATCAGTAAAACCTTAGTTTCCCGTTTGAGATGCAATATTAATGAGCATACGTGTACTTGTTTAAGGTACAGCTCATTGTATTGAATTTTGAATTGTCCAGGTTGGACAGTTTGGGAAAAAACTTTTTTTCATTTAGTTAAAATAATTATTCTTTAATTCTCATGTTATATACTTGGTGATAGTTCGGTCTGATGCATTTCCTTTCGTTCTCCGAGTGCATACTTTATCGTGGTGTTTTTCACTGCGTTCAAGTCGTGTACGCCGGAGACTGATGGGAAATGCTGCCGAAATTTCGTCAAGTATGAGCATGAGAGTTAAGGACTAACTGTTAACCGAATGTTGAAAAAGTTTCTTCTCGAATGGGATAGGGCCATACCCTGTCATAAGAAGTAGTTGATGAAGATCTTGGCTTAAGTACGAAGTTATTGTTGTAGTCATGGATCACGGTTGGATGAATGCTAGACGGACAAGTGATGAGTATGAGAATGGAGTGGAAGATTTTCTACAATTTGCATATACAAATGCTCCTGATAGTAGCGACGGAAGGTTTTATTGTCCTTGTGTTAACTATTTGAATGAGAGACGACTAGAAGCTGAGGAGATACGGGAGCATCTTATTTATGAGGGGATTTGCAAGAGTTATACAATATGGATATTTCATGGTGAATCGTTAGACAGGCCAAGGGTGTGGCATAGTGAGGAAGTTGATGACGTAGATATGGACGATGGACTAGAGGACATGATCCGTGATATTGGGCAAGAGTCTTTTCGGCGAGCACATGTGTATGATACTTTGTGCAGTGATGCGAAAGTGGCTTTGTATCAGGGGTGCATTAATTTCACACGGTTGTCAGCGGTGTTAAGATTGTTCAATGTGAAGGCGAGAAATGGGTGGAGCGATAAAAGCTTTACCGAATTTCTTGAGTTGTTGAAAGACATGCTTCCAGAAGGTAACACATTGCTGTCTCGAAACTATGAGGCGAAGAATATATTGTGTCCGATGGGTATGGAGTATAAGAAAATACATGCATGCCCCAATGATTGCATATTGTACAGGAAAGAGTTTGAAGAGATGCAATAGTGCCCCAGGTGTGGGGTATCACGCTACAAAGTGAAGGATGGTGATTCTAGTTGTGATGTGATCACCAAGGGTCCTCCTGCAAAAGTGTTATGGTATCTTCCAGTAATTCCGCAGTTCAAGCGATTGTTTGCGAATGTAAATGATGCAAAGAACATTAGATGGCATGCAGATGAGAGGAAATATGATGTACAGCTTCGCCATCCAGCTGATTCTTTGCAATGGAAGAGAATTGATAGTTTGTTTCCGGATTTCGGCTTTGAGCCCAGAAACCTCAGGCTTGGACTTGCTACCGATGGAATGAATCCATATGGAAACTTAAGTAGTATTCATAGTTCATGGCCTGTTCTCCTGGTAATTTACAACCTATCTCCTTGGTTGTGCATGAAGCGCAAATACATTATGTTAAGTATGATGATTTCGGGTCCAAAACAGCCAGGAAATGATATTGATGTTTATCTGAGTCCCTTGATTGAAGACTTGAGAATGTTGTGGGATGAAGGCGTTGATGTGATCGACGGGTATTGCCGTGAGACTTTCAAAATGCATGCCATGTTATTTTACACCATTAATGACTTTCCAGCATACGAAAACCTGTGCGGGTATAGTGTTAAGGGGCATAAAGCATGTCCAATAATGTGAAGAAGCCACATGCTACCATCAATTGCAGCATGGAAGGAAGACAGTTTACCTTGGGCATCAGAGATTTCTCCGACGTAATCTCCCTTATCGCAGATTGAGAAAAGCTTTCAATGGACTTTCGGAGAATGAAATTGCTCCGGTTGCCTTGACTGGAGAGCAAGTTTATAAACTTGTGAAGGACATTAATGTTATCTATGGGAAGACCCAAAAGAGGGCTACTGAAAAGAACATATGGAAGAAGAGGTCGATCTTCTTTGATCTTCCATACTGGTGCGAGTTTGATGTAAGACATTGTATTGATGTGATGCATGTGGAGAAAAATGTGTGTGACAGTTTAATCGGAACGCTTCTCAACATTCAGGGCAAGACAAAGGATGGTGTGAATGCTCGTCTGGATCTAGTTGCGATGGGTATACGAGAGCAGTTAGCTCCACATAAAGTGGGGGTAAGAAGACTTATTTGCCCTAGCATGTCATAGTTTATCAAAAAAAAGAGAAAAGAAGTTTTTGTGAGTGTCTACTGGGCATCAAAGTACCATAGGGTTACTCTTCAAATGTCAAGAGACTTGTGTCAATGAAAGATCTCAAATTAGTTGGCTTAAAGTCTCATGATTGCCACGTCTTGATGCAACAACTACTACCGGTGGCCATTCGTGACATCTTGCCTAAAAAAGTCAGACATGCCATTACTAGGTTGTGCTTATTCTTCAATGCTATATGTAGCAAGGTCATTGACACTCAAAAGTTGGATGACTTGGAAAATGAGGCAGCCATTATCTTGTCCCAATTGGAGATGTATTTTCCCCCTTCATTTTTGACATCATGGTTCATTTGATTGTTCATCTAGTGAGGGAGATTAGATTGTGTGGTCCCGTTTATTTAAGGTGGATGTACCTGGTTGAGCGATACATGAAGATCTTGAAAGGGTATATGAAGAATCCACACCGTCCTGAGGCGTTTATTATTGAAAGGTACATTACAGAAGAAGCTATTGAGTTTTGTACAGACTACATGTCAGAAGCAGAACCTGTAGAGCTTACGAAGTCTCGTCATGACGTCATGAAGGAAGATATGATGGTAAGGGTATACGAGGTATACTGTTAAGAGCATGGTCGAGAAGAAGTGCTTCAAGCACATTTGTATATATTGAATAACACTGATGAGGTTGAGCCATACTTATGTGAGCACAAAAGCATCATTAATGAAACTTACCCTTGAATGAATGAAAAATGGTGTTTGAACAAGCATAATAAGACTTTCTTGAACTGGTTTAAAGAAAAAATTGCAAAGAATGGTACAGCTTCCGATACATTAAAATGGCTAGCACAGGGGCCTAACTTTGATGTCATATGCTGGAGTGGGTACGATATCAATAAGTTTTCCTTCTATACAAAGTCCCAGGATGACAAAAGTACCGTGCAAAACAGTGGGGTTTTGGTCATGGCTAAGTCTATGAATTTCTCTAGTTCAAAAGATACAAACCCTGTTATGGCATCTGTATCATACTTTGGAAACATTAAAGAGATCTGGGAGGTCGATTACACGAAATTTAGAGTGTCTGTTTTTAAATGTAAGTGGGTCGACAGTAACAATGGTGTATAAACTGATGAGTTAGGATTCAAATTGGTGGACCTTGATAAGGTAGGTTATAAAGAAGATCCTTTCATCATGGCATCCCAAGCAAAACAAGTGTTTTATATCCGTGATCCTTCTAACAAAAGGTAGTCAGTGGTTCTCCAGGGAAAAAACATGTCTAATGGTAGTGAGGAAAATCAAGATCCAACTCTTGATATTTCTCATACTCCTTCTTTCTCAACATGGGTGCCTACTTTCAATGAGGAAAATGAAGTGGACGATGTACATGCCATTCGTGATGATCATCAGGAAGGGTTATGGGAGAACCTTACTACTTGACCATAGTGTAAGTATAGTTTAAGTTATATATGTTTAAATTAAAGTCATATTATAAGTTGTGTTTACGTAGATATTTATAAGTTTGATATTTATCCAGACATACTGATATTATGTATTTTTTTTTTGTCTAAATAGGCATACATGGCTGATCTCGAGGATATCCCTCCTTCATGTAGCGGGTCGGATGCTCCGCCGACTGGCAGAAAGGGTAGACGTGCCACACGTATGAAGAATTTGACCGTCAACCGTGGTGCAAATCAAAGGATAAGAATCGAATTTGATCGTGCCTTCAATCCTATAGGGCCAATGGCCGAACAGTTTAACAGTTTTGTGGGGACCCTTGCTCGAAACAAGCCTAGTATACTTATTGACAATTGGAAAAATGTACCGGAGGGCGTGAAGGATCAGATATGGGATAGTATTCTGGTATCTATACTTTTACGCTCTTTGTTTGTATCTATTTTATTTTAATCTTATTAATATCATATACACTAATTCCTTGATTTGTTGGTGTTAATGTAGCTCACATTTGACGTGCCAGATACCAAGAGTATGAGGAGGCGTTTGATAAAGTATGCAGGTGAGCATTGGAGGGCATTTAAGACGGAGCTAGGCAGAAACTACATATTCAATCCGAGTCAGAAAAGCCCACTTGAGGTGTACCCGTTTCTTGACCAGGAGACGTGGGATCGCTTTGTTCAGAGCCGACATGATCCCAGCTTTCAGGTTAACTTAATTGAGTTGTCTCTAAATTTAATTAATCTTAGTATCTATACTTATATAATTTAATTGTCTTTTATTTATAACAGGTGAAGAGGAGAAAGGCGCAGGAAATCCAAAGTAAGAATGTCCACCCCCATATATTGTCTCGTGGGTGATATAAAGCTCTTAACAAGGTTATGGTGGAAGAGGAAAAGAAAAAACTTCAGGAAGAAGCATCTCAGCCTGATCCTACCACTGAAAATCGTCCAGAAGTTGTTGATCCACCTCCACCCCCGCGCCATCGTGCATGGAAGAGAGCCCGACAAAGAAATACGGGACAATATACATCTGAGAAGGCATGCCAAGTAGCTGAGAAGATTGTAAGTATAGCTTGAATTCTAATTGTGATTTTAACAATGTTACCTAATTGTAATATGACGTAATATTCTATATGTTATAGGATGCCTTGGACGAACAGGCGACTCAAGGAGCCTTTGTTCCTGAAGGACGCCGGGATATCTTATCTGTTGCCATCGGTAAACCAGACCACCCTGGCTATGTCATTGGCATTGGATGGGGCATTGGCATTCGCCAATACCATGGTTCATCTTCACACCAACGCCACAGGGATGATGATGCATATAGAGAATGGCTAAAACGGGAGATTGCAGATGAGCTTAGACAGGAGATGGCCCAGTAGTTTTCCCAGCAAATAGCAGCTTTGGCTGTTATGTCCCAGCAAAACACATGTGTCCAACCCTCTGCCCATGTGAGCACTAAGGGCTCATGTGATCCTCCTCATGAGCCTGATGATGATGATGAGGATCCTGATAGGTGTGAGCTGTATATTGATGATCATCATGATCGCCGCTTAGTAGCATTTGGGGAGGGCACACAACTTGGGGAATACCATACACCACCGTACATTAGCGGATGATCAGGTGAGGGTGGAGGTTGAAGATATTCGAGATGCTGATGCTCGAGTCCTTTTGCCCACTGAGGAGATTCAAACAATGGGCGAGGTCCCCGGTAACTTCATCCCCTGGCCAAGAAGATTGGTCAGGTTTTTTGTTGCATCTGAGGTATTCAATTACTTGTGTTTTTCTATATTTACAATTGAAATATTTTATTTGTGTTTACTATTAATGCTTTTTGGTTTTTTTATTTAGGATGTTGGAAAAGATGTTCCGCCTAAAAGGTCAGATCCGAGAAGACTCGAGAAGTTTGCTCCTACCAAGGTATTCATTTAATCATTCAATTAATTACAAATGAAATAACTTATCTGTGATTACTAATGTTTTGTGTTTGTTGTTTAGGGGATCGACAAAGGGGATTCTCGTGATGTTTTTAAACGTCTGGCTGTAGAGGCTATGACTTTAGGGACGGGTGCAGCTTTGGTAAAGTTGGAACATGATGGCAGGCCAGATGATGAATTGTATATCCCAGAGAGGGAAATTATGGAGATGGCTCTTGAGGGCCGAAATGGTTAGCGCCGTGAGCATCTCGTTTTGGTGCACGTAAGTACATTTTATTTGTAATTTAACTAATTAAATTTTAAATTTTATTATAATTAACATGTTTTATCAATATCTTAGGTATCTGCATCGGCTGTGTCTTGATAAGGGCAACCTCGCCCTTTATGGGTTCATTGACCCGATGTTCATTCAGGGTGATGTTCTGCTTCTATCAGAAGACATGCTCGCGAACATACGCCCTATACTTGCCCGAGACAATCATCATTGCTACGTTGCGCCTTACCTCAAAGAGTAAGTACAAGTTTACAAGTTATTATTTAATTATAACTATATATGACTTGTCACTAACTGTTTCGCAAATACAGTAAACATTGGCAACTTTTAATCTTATGTCCTCGTATGAATGCCGTTGTCTTCTTCTGCTCGCTGGGAAAAAAACCGGCGAAGGATCTCAAGGCTGCTTTTGAAACGTAAGCAATTAATTTAATCAGTACGTAATCAAGTTGTTTTATTTATTCGAAATCTATAACATATACTTTAATTAATGTTTATTTTCTTATAATAGTTCTATGGATGCATGCCGCATTTTAGGTGGTGAAAGGCGTAGGCCTACTAGATGGATTATCCCTAACGTAAGATGTTTATTAGTACAAATGCTTCAAGTTTACAATAGTTATTACTTTGTGTTTAATTTCTTATATTCAAATTTGCTTTCAATATTTGTAGTCCTGTAGGCAACGTGGCGGATGGGAGTGCGGATATTACATCATGAAGTGGATGCTCGAAATTGTCTCCACCGGTATTACTGAAAGGTGGTAGGAGGTACTAATTAGTAACACAATTAGTTGTAACAATTATATAGATTAGTAGTTATGTTTTATTTTAGTTTATTACTTATAAGATTAATCTTAATTATGTCCAATTGAACGTGCAGATGTTTGACAATCCGACTCCACTATCTGCAGGGGACATTAATGACATAAGGTTGCGTTGGGCAACCTTCTTTTTTGAAATGTACCAATCATAGTTTGTGTAGTTAATTAGGTTATAAACATATCATGTACTAGCTTGTTTTTTGACTAATGTTTATTTTGACTTGAAATCTATAACATATCATGTACTAGCTAGTTTTTTGGATTCTAATTAAGTATCTTTGTTGTCATATTGTTCAGCTTAGAATACTTGCGACATTATTACTTATTTAGCTCTGAAAGTAATTGAAGTGTATGTATTGTTCGTAATCAATATAGTATATTAATTTAGAGTGTGTTTTGGTTGTATAAGTGATTCTATGATGAGAATATTTAGATTCTGTTAATTTACTGGGATTGATCTGGATATAATACTGAAATAGGGGAAAGGATTGTAACTATCGTAAACTAGTTATTAAAAAAAAAAAACGCGCTATAGACATCGGTTATTGCCAAAACTGATGTTGAAATTAAACAATAGACATCGGTTATAATATAGAACCGATGTCTAAACTGTACTTTCGACATTGGTTCAATATTATAACCGATGTCTAAAAGTGTTACCGATGTCTAAAGTGTTTTTTCTGCTTGCAATTGTTTGTTGAATGAGAACTATAGACATCGATTTTATCTAGGAACCGATGTCTAATGTGCACTTAAGACATCGGTTGTAAACCGATGTCTAAAGTTCCAATATACAACATCGTCTGTTTCAACATCGGTTCTAAAGCTGACTTTAGAGGTCAATTTTAACCGACGTTAAATCCCTTTTCTTTACTAGTGTCTTCTTCCTCCTCACCTTATCTCTTCCCCTCTTCACCTCATCTTGCTCCACCTCCACCCAACCACCCTCCACCGTCACTTCGTGCCCGCCACCACCGCTGGGGGACCCTTCGACCGTCGTGCGAATCGAGGAGGAAGACAGGACAGCACGGGTTCCCCGCCTCTGCTCCGCCATGCGACGCCGGTTCGCCGCAGTAGGACCTCCGTCTCCATCCGTCGTAGTGCCTCCTATTCATGTCTCTGTTTGGGTGTCCTTCTTCCTTGTGTGGATCGGACAAAAAAACCCATGGTTCAAACCATCGTTCAGAGCCACCGCACCATCAGCCGCCCCTTTGTTTGGTCGCTGCACCCTTTCCTCTTCACCTTAGGTAAGAGTTTTACCCCTAATCTCTTCTCTTTTTTAAATCCCTAAATTGATTTTGAAAACCCTAACCATAACCCTTTGCAATATATTTGTGTGGTCTTGTGTCGTACTTTGGTACGTGACTGCAGATGATGCGGAGGTGTTCTCTATCCCAAATCGGAGGGATTAGTCTCGAATTTTAAAGAAGGTTGAGTAACTAGAATGACCATGGAGGTCTTCTCCAGTAAGAGTCTCATAGTGTGACCAGCTTAGTTTATCGAGTCAAATCTTATTTGGAGAATGTCATAGTTATATGTATTATGACTCTGAGAGTCTTTTATTGGATTGTTATGTTTATGAATGTCTTTTAGAACGACCAGCTTAGGTTTTTAAGACTTTGTTGATTTATGATAGTATGTATGTTTATGGCTCGGAGAGCCTTTCTTTTGAATGAAAATATAAATATATTAACATGTGTTTTTGTTTGTGATGTTGGAATTACAGAGGAGACTCTGTCAAAATTTTTGTAAAAATTCTAAATCCTTATTCAAGTATAATGTGATTTTACTTTTATGACATGTGTATCACTTTTCCGAAGTATCCAGTAAGAAAATTTTTACACCCGAGTTTTTCTGACTTAAAGTAAATTATTTTCCGAAAGCAAAACCAGTAAAGTTCTTTTTATTTAAGTTCCGTGACGAGTTAAGAGTTAGATATATAACGCCCAGGGGGGGGGTGTGTTACAACGACCACCACCACCACCATCATAACCACTACCTCTGACCAGCAGCAGCAGCAGCCACCACCATCCTCCACCCTTAGCGTCGCTCATCGCCACCACCGCCTAAAACCCCAAAACCAAACCTTGCTCCTTCTTCAACGGAAAATCTGCAGATCTATGTTACAAATCTGGGTTGCAGAGGGTATAAATCTTGAGAGATAGCAGCGGTTGAGCAACTCATCGACGGCAGTGATCTGAGCCGTGACAGAGTGGCGATGGTTCACGTGGCGGGAGATGACGTTGCTGCCTCTAACGATGAAGAGCTGAGGAGGGAGATGGCGATGCTGCCTCTAGCGTCAAAGATGCTGAGAAGCCACTTCAAGTCGTTGTCAAAGGTGTTGAATGTGAGCTTGCAGAAGTTGGCGGTGGAGACAATATTGACGACCCAGTGGAGGATGCAATGACCGTTGTAGGAGCGGCTGGGTCTCTTGGTGGATGGCGGTGTTGCAGTGGCAGGAGCGGCGCAGCGGTTGTGATGACAGCTGTGTCGCAGTGGAGAGACGTGATTTTGCTACCTGCCGGTCATCGGAGATGGAATTGACATTTGAGAAGGGTGAGTGGAGGTGTGAAAGGGATAAAGACAAGGACAATATTGTCATTCGATTGTTTTGAATCTTTTAATCTCAATCATCTCTTTTTTTATTAATAAATTTGTGGCTGTGATTCAAAAAGCAGCCTGCACCAAAGTAACGGGGGTGCAGCTAGCATTCACCAAGAGAGGAAAGTATGTGTCTTGCTAGCATTTTGTTTTTTGAATAAAGAATCGATTTTTAATGGGCCGAGTATTGAGAAAGGGTTTGTACAATGATAAACAATTGTAGAAACACGGCCAACCTGAGATAGAGAGAAAAAAGAAGGTGCAAAAAACGCAAATGCACTATTCCTTAAATTTTTGGTTTGAGCTAGGCATTTGTAATAGTAATACTGGCTACTTTAGTTGTCTAGTATTTTGTTTACATTAGGTATACTCATTGACCCTTTCTTTTGTTTATGTATATGAGTTAAGATACCCCTCGTACTCTTTAATCAATATAAGTTTTGCTTATAAAAAAAACACAGAAGCACTCTTGTCTAGGGGTTACTCGACCCGTCCCGAATAATTGTTTACTTATTTGCCCCTTATTTTAGTTTACTACGTTAGTCACACTATACAACTCGCCTATGTTTGGTTCCACATTTCAACCCAGGAAAAGTGCTTTTGAAATAGTCAAACGTGATTTTGATTGATCCAGAGATGTTTCACTCTTTGTAGGAGAAACACTTTTACATCCAAAAACTTTTGGTAGCTTCCACCCTTGGAAAAACATTTTGAACCATCTTTTTCATGAAGAATCTAAATATAAATCACTTCACTCTCAACTCACTTTTAACCAAAATTATTTCTATAAAATCAGTTTCATTTAAATTCATGTTGGTAAATACTCATCCAAACACACTCTTGGAATTAGGTTAGCTCCTTTGCAAGTTCGGACCTTCATTTTTCAGAGCTCCTTTTCAAGTTTAGAGTACATGTCCAAAGTGGTCATTCAAATTTTTCGAGTAGGCCAGTTTGATCCCTAAAAAAAATAAAATGATAATTTAGTCACCGAAATTTTAAAATTGAGGACAATTTGATCCTTACAGAAAGATTGAATTGTCCCCCATTTTTAAAATTTAGGGGACCAAATTGTTCTTTTTTTTTTAGAGATCAAACTGGCCAACTCAAAAAATTTGAGTGACCATTTGGGCCTTTACTCTCAAGTTTATTACTCTCAAGTCTCAACCGTCCAGTCTCCACCGTCGACGACGTTGTTGCTTCGGTTGATGGCGGAGAGAAAAGGCAGCAGAAGAGAGAAGGCACCTCGACCCACCGTTTAAGCACTAATTGAGTGCCTTTGTTTAAACACTCTGTGACGAGCTCCTCCTCGAACCGGAAGAGAAGGCGTGACAGAGAAGGTGCAAAGTGCTTTCGTAAGCTTCACCTGCGCTGCTGCTTCAACAAAACACTAAAATCCTAAAACTCCATCGCCGTCTCCTTTCGTATGCTTCTCTCTCTATTTGATTCTATCTTATAATTTCTGTTTCTCTCTTTTATTTTTGATTTCATCGTTTTTGGGTTTGGGTTTTTGGGGTTCACTATTTCTCTGGTTCATCTTTTTTGGGTTGCTGTATATTCTCTCTATGTGTTTGGATTTCTCTCTGAGAATCACAATGCAGTTCTTTTTCTTGCCACCCTTCTAAAGGGTCCTGTCAACTATTCAGCTGAGATTGCAGAAAATATTTTGATGAGTCTTCTTGAAATAAACGAGGACTGCATTATTTCTGCTGCTATGTTGGACTTCTGGATTGTAACCTTATCCATTATTCTCCAATATTAATCAAATCCTGAGGAATTTCAGTTTCCATTTGCGTGTGTTGTTCTGTGCTATCGGATTATTTGGCTTATTACAGAGTGTGGTTAATTGTTTATGATTCAACAAAATTAAAAACAAAGCAATGAATCTGTTAGTAGTTCTTTTAAACAGCTGTGTGCCTGTGAGATGTGTGTTTTATTCGCTATTAGAAGTAGTAGTATTCAAGATGTCCACACCTTTTGTCTATAGTTTCACATATCATATGTCTTCATTTCGGGTCAACCTGGTCCCATCCCATATATACCCGGTCTTAATCGAACCCGCACATGATCGGGTTCGAGTTCAAAGAATTGGCTCGATCTACATTTAGGGCCGGGTAAGGGACAAGTCTAACCTATCCCACACATACCCCTATCTCCTCCTTCATTGCAACTCCACCGTCTAATTTCGCGCTGGCGCCGCGTTGCCCTGTCGCCCGGAACTCTGCTACCACTCTCTGCCCAGAAGGTATATATATATATATTATATATTTTTTTTTTTGGGACCTTTTTATTTTTCAGCTTGAAATTGCATTGTGCAATGGTGCAGTATTAATGAAGAATCATGATACGTGCTCTTGGTAAATTGATCAAAAATCAAAATCTCTTCTAACCTTTCTTGCCATATTACTTTTTTCTGTCCTTTTTGGATGGATCTTCCACTTCAAATCCTATTTTGTTAATTTCATTTTGTGATTACAGTGATTGTTACTGCTCGTTGTCATCAGTATCTATCCTTACAAGTAATCTCATGTTCACATAATCTTCTTACCAACTCCCCTTCTTCTCTCTGTGGCTGTGTCTGGGAGAGGAGCTTATAGGGTTAAGGACTCCCTCTTTTCTTTAAGTATCAAGGAGGTTCACATTTTGCAGCTGCACATGCACTTTCCTTTTTGCAATGCAATGTACTTGCACTTTTCTTATAAAGCTTTAGATTCCTGTGGTGATTAGAACTTTACAATTTTGATACAGGATGTAAGCAAGTATATGTTAAATTCGAGCAACTTTAGGACTTTGATACTGTTGTGCTATTGAGTATGTCAGTATTATTATAAATTGCAGCTAACAGATCCTTAGCCAAAACTTACATGTTAGTACAATGTCACTTTACTTTAAACAGATGCTAGTAAGTAATATGCATGGTTTAAGAATTTTAAACAACCTATAAATCTTTCAAATGAAAAGTTGTAGGTCCTATTACCTCTACTATAAAGAATAAATCTTTGAGCCTTATCTAGTTTACCATAGCGGATAAGAAGTCGAATCATTACAGTGCAGTGTTCCTTAGATGCTTGAATTTTACATCTAGACATTAAATTGAATATCCTAACAGCATCTTCAGCAAATCCAGCTTTATCACCTATAGATATAACAGTTTCAAAAGAGTAGGTGTTTGGAGAACAACCATGTGAATGTGATATCATGTGATCAAAAAGGTCAATTGCGTCTTGATACCGTTATTTATATATATCCATAGGCCCTTATATGATCAATCCATGTCATTGAACCTTTAACTAAAACTGCATCGAACATCAACTTCGCCTTCTCAACAATCCCACAAGTCCCATACATATAAATAAGGTCGGCAGAAACATAATGGACTGAGGCAAAACCCCTTTTTAATAACTGCCCGTGAATCTCTTTCCCAAGCTTTACAAGTTTTAGTTTGCTGCAAACACTTAACATCCTTGCTATGGTAAGCTATGTCTGGCCTATGCTCTGTCACTTACATTGACCTTATGATACCAGGTGCTTCATACATACTCCCATTTTCTACATATGAATCAATCATGACTGTCTAATAGAGTATAACTATGTAAACCATAACAGAATGAGCTGAGTCAGCTACATTCTGTTATGACAGCTAGGGATAACTGCTGTAGACAGTTAGATTAGTTGAAGGCTATAAAAGCCACTCATGTATCAGTTTCAGATCAGAATGAAATAATAGAAGTTCTCATTTTCTCAATTCTTCTCTCTTGCTCTCTTTCTTTTCTCTCATCGATACTCTTCATTACTGTCCAATATATCACATTCTTAAACACTAGAATTATTTGTCTGTGCAAGCCACTTCCACTTGGATTACGTAGAGAGACTCATGCTTGGTTGAACCAAGATGTGCCAATGTTTAACAACTCATGAATGTCCTATGATTTGTTGTTTGGTTGTTTGAGATTTGATGTTTGAATTTATATTACAAAGACTTGTATTTGTTATGTATTTTTATGAATTTCACTTATTTATTATGATTTGCATGTATTACCTATGAAATCTAGCATTTTGGTTATTTGAAACTCTGAAGATGTACTATTATGTTTAGTACTTTACTTGTTTGAGACTTTGAGCTTGGACTCTATGGTCTATTAATTACGTGACTTTCATCTTAATGAAATTGAGTTATGAGTTTTTTTTTTTTTTTTTTTATAATTTTTTTATATACCTATATTTTTATACATATATGTATATTTATTGTATAGTTTATTTATTTATTAGTCATCTGGTTGGTTGAACCAATTGAACCACGACTCGAAGGTCTTGTCGGATTCGATCTCCGGTTCTATTCTTAAAACATTAGAATTAAATGGTTTGAATTTGATGCTGGTTAGGTGCACCATTGTTAGATTGGGTTTTCATCTCCTAAAGTAAAAAAAAGGATTTCATATTGTTTTTCTTATCTCAAACTTAGGGTCTGTTTGCTTTGTTTCCAGAGTTTCCTGTTTTCAGAAATAATTACAAAACTCTCACCTTGTTTTCATTCTGTTTCATCTTATTAGAAATTTATACAGGAAACACTGAAAACAACTTTTTTCTATTTTCAATGTTTTCTGTACAAATTTCTAAAAACAGGAAACATAATAAAAATAAGGTGGCAGTATTGTAATTATTTCTGAAAACAGGAAATGAAAATAGGAAACTGGAAATAAAGCAAACATGCCCTTAGTATGACAAAATGCTAATTTTTTTTAATTAAATTGATTTTCTATGTACTTAACTGAATGCTGTTTTCAATTTTCTGGTAACTATCAATATTTTTTCTTCAGTTTGGTTTTTATTTTGTTGATAGAATATAAAAGAAAATGGGGTTTTCAAATGCTTCCGGCGACTTGTCATCGGAAATGGAGGTTGATGCCTTTAGACGCCTTTTCCCACTTCGATTTTTTGAGCGTCATCTTGCCGAATCTATACGGCCTGATGGTAGACCGCTTGGGAAAGCTAGAGATACAAGTATATTTCTTGGTTAGTTGTTTTATTTACAATTTACAGAATCTTTGCCTCTATGTGTTGTTTATTCATGCTTGGAGCAAAGCTGAGACGGTTAACTCTTTTGATCAGGTGCTGTTGCATCTGCTAATGGGTCTGCTCTTGCAAAGATTGGATCAACTGTTAGTTAATCTTCCTGTGTCTATTTCTCTGCAATGTCTTGGGAACTTGGCTTCTCGACTTTATTGTCTAATGGTTATTGACTTCATGATTTGTTCCTTGATCAGACTATGTTGACTGCTGTTAAAATGGAAGTTATGACTCCCTCTTTGGAATCACCTGATGAGGGCTGTATAGGTTGGCTATCACCAGCTGCACAGCTTGTATATTAGTTATTTTGTTGTGTCCACAATTGCTATGAGATTTTGACTGTGTTAATCTGTTATTTCAGCTATTGATTTCCACATGCCTCCAATTTGTTCTCCAATTGTTAGGCCGGGAAGGCCTGCTGAAGCTGCACCGGTTGTTTCAAAGCAGTTATCTGACACTATTTCAAGGCAGGTTTTGATCTTTCTTGCCACTTCGTTAGTATCAATTATTCTGGATGCTGCAAGAATCTAACTCTATCAAAGCCATTCCACCCACCTTTTTCTGCCAAAAAATATGAAAAGGAAACAGAAGAAAAAGAAGAAAATAAAAAGGGAATGGTTGTTACTTTTAGCTCTTAGATGTTTAGGAAAATTTAATATTTGTACATAATCGGTTTCTTTTAAATTTTCCTAAGCAACTTCCCTGATCTTTCCGTTGTGTATGCATTGATACTTGATGCAAATATTTCCTGTCCGTGGTGGATATGCACAAGTGGTCATGCCTGCCACATGGCATATATCTTTATCTATCTATTTGTAACATAGATCGTAATATATGAATTTATAACTAAACACACACACAGCGCGCGCGTGTATATATATATGTATCTAAAGGCCCAAAATGGTCCTTGACAAAAACACTCGGTACACTTTTAGTCCCTATCCAAAAAAAAAAAAAAATCACCATTTAATCCCTGAGAATGTTAAAATCGGGACACGTTAGTCCATCTGTTAGTTGACCACCTTTGACCTCAGGTAAAACGCTAACGTGACCCGTAATTTTGCTGATGTGTAGGTTAACCTTGCTGACTACTAGGCTAGCGTGGAAAATGTAAATAAAATAAAATTAAAAATAAAACACCAAAACCCCTAGGCCGAAAACACAGATGTATGAAGGACTCCTTGCCAAGGAAATGACGTCGTTTCCCTCGTGGTTTGAGTGTAGAAGGAGAACGTGAAGGGTCGACGACCTCTACATACCCTTAAGCACATTTCCCTCTCCCTAAGTCATACCCTAACCTCTGCATTTGATAAAGTCTTAGTGGCGAAGGAACTGAAGGAGACGGGAGAAGGGATTGAACTAAAGGGGTGAAAGGATTTCAAGGAACTCTCGTTTGTGATTCTCCCATTTCTGAAGGTAATGTTCCTTTTCCCCTAATATGTGATTTTTCATGAATTTCGTGTTGGTAATTTGGAGAATCGCTGGTTAGGGTTCCATTGTGATGTTGCTGGGTTATGTGTTCTCTTGCATGTTGGGTGTGTGGTTGCTATTTTAGTTGGTGGGGGTTTAGGGTTCTATGGCCATTTGTGTTTCAGAGTTAGGAACCAGTTCAAGGAAGCCAGACAACACATGCTGACTAGACACAAGGGACTATTTTGTCCCCCGTGAATTTTGTAAGGGATCAATTTGGGTCACTAATATATAACTTAGGGACTAAAATGTCCCACGAAACTATTACACCACTACTATCACCAGCTATAAGGCCACCCCCTATCAGATCACGTGCTCAAGTTACACCACATGCAACTCTACCTCCTTTCACCCCAAGTCCTTCTTCAGCAGTGGAAATGCAATCAATACGCCCACCACCACCTCCAGTTAGGCCATTCAGGCCTCCAATATATGCTCATGGTGAATGAGAAAGTGTGTGAAATGAGACATTAGTAGCAACAAGCAGTGGGACAGCAGAGAGGCTATTTTAGTTCATTCCAACCCCTGGACACAAACCACCACTAGTGAAAGATAATGGCAAGAAGTAGTGAAGATGGAAGTGATGCATAAATAGAAATGGACAGCATAAGGATGACATTTGGACATTTGGTTCTTTTTTTGAGTTTTGAGTAGTTGAATAGGTTCTATGTTTTGGTTATTGATGACAATGATATGGCTGTATTTTGGTGTTTGGTACATTGATGGGGTTTTATTTTGCATTTTGGTACAGAATAGTGACAGGGCATTCTTGAGCAAGATTTGAAAGGGGGCGCTATAACAATTAGGGTTTCAGATCGAATTGATGAGGGAAAAAGGGGGTGCAGTGAGGAGGGTAGAAATCAGAGAAGAGATGGAGAAGAAGGAAGTCAATGATGGTGAAATGACTCCATGAGTGAAGGCCCTGTGCGTGTAACAGAAGAGGAGGAAGAAGCAGCTTAATAGTGAAGGAGGAGAGCCCAATGGCGTCGTTTTGACAGGGAAGAGGTGAAAAAATAAATAAAAATCCACGTAGGACTACCGTTACGGCCAGATAAGCAACATAACGGGCCACCTTAGCGATTTAACGGAGGTCAAAAGTGGTCAACGGTAGGAGGGACTAACGTGTCCCGGTAATTACATTCTCGAGGATTAAATGGTGACTTTTTTTTGGATAGGGACTAAAAGTGTACCGAGTGTTTTTCTCAGGGACCATTTTGGGCCTTTAGTCTATATATATCCATATAAAATGACATCTCCATGCAAACAATAGACTTAATATGACCACTAACATCAAGTTAAAGACGTAAGTTAAGGCTACAACTCACAAGTCATGATAAAAAGACATAAGTTCTGAAGTTCATGACATCGACAACAAATAAAATAAAAACCCACGAGTCTAAAACACCAGAAAAAACAGCCCCAAAGTGCTCAACTAGATATTTATGACAGCAAATCATTTAGGTGATGATCATCAATATCATTTTTTTCCACTTCCATGGCATCCACATCATTTTTTCCATCTCCTTCTAGGCCATCAAGTACATTATCATCAAAACTTGGAATCTTCAAGTCATCTAGGGAGAGGACCACAAACCCCACTACCTTCCTCACCAACTTGAACCAAGGTGTTTTTATTTGGAATCTCCAAGTGGTCAAGGTCCTAAGGTTCTCCATCTTCACCATCATTCACAATCCAATCATTATCTGAATCTGAAGATAGATCATTAAGGCTGTACTCAATAGCCTTCCTAGGAGCTTGCTTCTTCATTGCTAATTTTGAATTGGCCATCAAAAAGTCAACATCATTCATGGTCTTTTGTTTGAAATTGTTTCTTCTGTGTGTGGATTCCTGTTGAAATTAAACAAGTTATTTTTATAACCTTTATTTTTCAATTTATGGTCTTTTAAAACCTTTTGCAGTCGTGGACTGATTAATTTGAAAGAATTATCCCTGGTCAGTGGAAAAGCTGCATGGATGGCTTACTTGGTAAGCTTTTATATGGACTGCATTTATCAAATTTCACATAACCATATACAGAATACATAGTACACCAACTTTCATGTGAGGTTCCCTATCTTTGTTTGCTTTGGTTGTGTAGTTATTAATCTATTAAATGATATAAATGATGCCTTTCTCTATTATACAGGATGTCTATTGTTTGGATGCTGATGGTGCACTTTTTGATGCTGCTTTACTTTCTGCAGTTGCTACCTTATCTCATTGTAAGTAGTGTGCATCTTCTGTGTCATTCAGTTATATTGTGAATCATTCAGAAGATAAATTATTCTTGCATATAAAGCACTATAAAATCATGTTTTCCACTTTTATGGGTTGTTTCTTTGTATAACATATAAAGAAATGCATGGCAATCTTGACAAATACATCCTAGTTGGGAGATCTCAATAAGAATATGAGGAGTGAGTCAGTGAGTACCTCCTAATGTCACTTTCTTGAATTGAGCCAACTACATTTGAAGGGGATACACTTTGCATGGGACATGAATTTGTTTTATATTAGTATGTTATAAAGTGCAATGATTACTTTCTTTGTACATTTTTTAATTTGAAAAAGCACATGTGACATTGAGTCTTGAACCCAAGAATTTTACTCTCCATCTTTAGTCACGGGTGAGGAATTATCAAGCCCATCAAAATTATTGGAACAAGGCCATATTTATGGAGTGCGGTCCTTTACGTTTTAGAAGCTTTGGATGACTTTTGAGTTTTGACCATTTTGATTTTGAGAAGTTTTCTTCCAAAAGTTTTGCTTCCTTCACGATGAAATGCTGAATCTGGTTTCATTTATAATTATGCAATAATTAATATATCCACCTGCTGCTGTTAGTTGTACCTCTGTGAGATATTGTAGATTAATTCCATGACTATCAGGACTTCTCTGATTTTATGCCAAGAGATTTATGTATTACTGTTGACATTCTTAAGTTGAAACGCTGTTTTAATATTGTTGTGGTATTAGTTTTGTCTTATAAAGAATTCCATACTTGACAGTGCAAATTCCTGCTGTTGCAATGAATGATGATGGAAAAATTGTACTCATGTCTGAGGAAGATGGGCAAAAGCAGGCACAGGAGACAGTTAATAAGGAGAAGCGGAAACTTACATTGAAAAGCATTCCCTTCTCATTAACATGCATACTGCACAAGAATTACATCTTGGCAGATCCTACTGCAGAAGAAGAATCCATCATGGAAACCGTCGTGACTATAGTTTTGGATTCATCTGGTCAACTCATATCTCTTTACAAGCCTGGTGGGCCAGTTCTCGCCTGTACATCCGCGATCCTGGTTAGTTTGCACTTCACATGTTGCAATGGGACTAATGAACAGCCTATTTATTTGGATGGCATGGTATCAACCACAAGCCAATAGTATTATCCCTAATAAACTGAACCATATAACTATTGTAGCATTAAGTGACTCTCATTTTGGATCAACATGCAAATACAAGAGTGGCCAATTTCCTGAACATACTATAAAGACAGTGAATTTTTTGTCGGTCCTTGAATTTAAAATGAGCACAAGAGATAGTCATCTGAAACTTTCAAGTGGCAGAACTAATTTCCAAAGCGAGACCATGTTTAGGCTTGCTTTTGTCTGTGTGTTTGAGGCTCAACCTTTTTTTTTTCTCTAAAATAAATCACCTTCCAATATTTGATTGATACCAGGGTTGCTTGATCCAATCTTTGGCTAAATGTTCCCTTAATCTGAAGTCATTTTAGATGTTTATGAGTTTCTTTCAACTTAGAAGACTGAAATAATGACGAAGTAGGCGGATACTTTAGTTAGTGGAAATTTTATCATTGTATACTGAAGAGCGTGAAAGTGATGTTACAAATGGGTTGGATGAAATTATATAGACAAAAGTTAATCATGATTGTTGTGTTTTCAGGACTGTGTCGCATTATCAAGGCAAAGAGTAAAGGAACTAAAGAGTATCTTAGACGAACAAAATTCTGCCATGGAGGTTGAGTAGAATTAGAAATTCGCTTTCATTGGGTTGAACGGTTGTTTAAATTATATTTGTACATTCTGAATCCAGCTACTGCAGCTTTTCTTTCTTTATTATTATTTTTTTTTGTTTCACGAGTTTTACACTAGAGACAGTTTGTTGTAGTTTCGGCTTTGATTTCATATATAAGCGTAGATGAACTTCACCAGACACCAAGCTTCCAACTCACGTTGCCCAAATCCATAAACAGGAAAAAAAAAAGGATGAAAAAAAAAAAAAATTCGAAGGATGAAGGAGAAGGTGACACGTCACCCTTTACTGTTACCCTACAGTAAATGTAGGGCTTTAGCAATTATAAGGGTATAAGTGTATTGATTGATTCCCCATTCTCCTTTTGACTTGGTTTTAAGGTTGGTTAAGATGGATTTAGAGATGGCAAAATTAGTTAGGCCCGATGGGTTAACCCGTTTAAATCCATCAAAAATTGGTGGGTTGAGTTGAGGTTTCCAATCCACTAACTCGTTTTGATTCGCTCGGCCTAACTTATAAAAAAACGAGTTGGTGGCAGGGTGGGGCGGGTTGGTAGGCCAACCTTTTTTTTAATAATTATTTTTATGTTGTAAATATTTTTTAGTTTGCCTACTCATAATACCATCAGTTCATCCCGTTCAATAATTATTTGTATATATATATATATATGTATATATGTATATGTTTATATTTATTTATATATTTTTGATTTATAATTACTCACTCATTAGAACTATATATGTCTGTATGTAGTCTATCTCGTTCACTAATATATTTATATATTAGTTAGTTCATTACCGAAAAATAATTATTTGTATTTTATGATATTTTAGATGATATTTTATATGTTGGTATTTTTTGTTTTTGATTTTTTTTTTAAAATTGATATTTTTTTTTGGCAGGTCAACCTGCCAACTCACCACTAAATTGGGTGGGTTGGGAGGTTCAACCCATTTTATCAAAATGGGTCAACCCGCCTGGCCCCGTTTTTGACAGGTCAATGACGGTTATGCGGTAGGTCTGTTTTGCCATATCCGGATAGACTTGGAATCTAATCAAAACAAGGCAAAAGAGGTTGGTCATGATGGGCCACATTGTTCAATTGCAATAGTTGGGCCCAGAAACTGCAAAAAAATTATCATAGGTCTTTGTAATCCTAGTTCCTACTTCCAATGTAGAGGTAGCTCACTCTATGTAGATCACTAATAAGCAAAAACAAATGGGAAAAGTGCATATATTGTCCCTAAACCTTAGTCCATTTACAAAAAAACACTCTCAACTATTAATTCTTCTCATGTCAAACTTAAACTATAAGTGAAATTGTTCCATTTGTTACCCATAGTTGGATCACTAATAATGATCGAATCCAATGCTACATTTTGCTTTAATTTAAATTGTTGATTGCGTTTTATTTATTTATTTATTTTTAAAAAAGAAAAAAAAATAGAGTCAGTTTGATGCTTCTCCTGTTCCTTCCTTTCCTTTGGTTCACTTCATCATCCCTTTTTGTTTTCATCTTCCTTCTCTGCTCGTCGTCCTCTGGATTTAGTGTGGGTGAAAAAATATCATTGAAAATTTGTAGAATTTTCTATATTTATCATTATTAAGAAAAAGAGAAATAAAGCACCAACATATTTTAAAAATTAATATTTTACTTTGATAATATAAATTTTAGAAAATGACATCATTGAAATTAAAAAAATTCTCGACCTCATATGTGGAATTCAAATATAAAAATTATTACCCTAATGGGACATTTGGTAGAAAGATTTCTTTTTAGTTTCTAATGAATCCTAACTTGGGAATCCAAAATTCCCTAAGTTTTATTTTTTTTTTTTTTTTTAAAATAACATTCCTAAGAAATTATGATTCCCAAGAATGTTTTTTTAACTATGTTTCCCCCAAAAATATTCCATGGGAGGGGTTGGAAATTCTAATTTCCCATGGACTTGCGAAAGTTTTTATTATTTAAAAAGATTATTATACTCTAGTTTCTTATGGATAATATTAATATTAATATTAATATTTATTATATTTAAATATTAAATAATTTTTTTCCTGGATAAATTAAAATATTATTATTTTATAATAATAAGTTTTCTAAAATAATAATAAATATATTATAATTAAAAAATTATTTTACTGTTTATATAAAATAAATAATAATAATTATCAATTTTAAAAGTATAATTAATATTAGTAACTAATATACAACAAAAATAATAATCATAAATTATAAAATTTAATTAATATTTGTAATTAATATAAAAAATAATAATAATATAAATTATAAAAAATAATATTATTAATTAATATATAATATATAATAAATTATAATTATAAAATATAAAATATTATTAATATAATTTTTTATAATTAATATAATCATCAATTATAAAAGATATAATTAACATTATAAATTCTAAAGTTCCTTAAACCTTTTTTTAAATTATTTTAATATTTAACATTTTTATAATATTTGTCATTTGTCATTTTTTGTTTTCAATTAATCTATATCAAGGTTACTTTTGAAAATAATGTTAACATTTTTCAGGAAATATGCCCTTAGGCAATCAAGATTTCAAAATTACATTTCCAGGAACGTTTAAAGCCTACTAAACACATTTTTAACATTCCCAGAAATGGAGAACGGGAAGATAAAAGGAAGAAGAGAACTAGAAGAAATGATGAAGAGAATTAGAAGGAAAGAAGGAATAGAAGAAGCCAACGAGAGAAGTGTCAATTGACCCTCTATGTTATTTTTTTTTCAGCTTTTTTTTTAAAAATAAAATTAAAAATAAATAAAATGCAATCAACGGTTTAGATTAAAGTGAAATGAAAAGTTGGATTCAATCCTCATTAGTGATCTAACTTTGAGTTAACAAAATAATCATTTTCACTAATAGTTAAAATTTGAGGACTAATTAAAAAAAATGAATAGTTGAAGGAATGAACTAAAATTTAGGGGGTGGATATCCACTTTTTCCCAAAATATAATGCTACTCACTACTTGAAATTCAAGTTTGTTTGTGTATTAATATAGTAATGACTTCATGAGGAAGAAGGCTGAGGTTAGGTGCAGGACTGACTGAGCAGGGGTCAATCATTTTCTGGCTTTGAGGAAAAGGCTTTCAAAGTTGCTTGTCTAGGAGGAAGTGTATTGGCGTCAAAGAGCTAAGATGCATTGGCTTAAAGGTGGGGATTCGAACTCCAAGTTTTTCCACTTGGCCTCTTCAAGGAAGAAAGTTAATACGATTGTGTCTCTTCATGATGATCATGGCATCCATGTTCAGTCCCAGGTTGGTTTATGCGGTTTAGCTACTGAGTATTTTTCAAATTTATTTGCTAGTCAGGGTGATGATGTGGACTATGTTATTGAGCTTGTCCCTGAGAAATTGTCTGCAGAAGATAACGCTTGCCTCCTTGCCCCTTTCACCGACTTGGAGTTTAAAGAGGCAGCCATTGAGATGCACTCTGACAAATCCCCGGACCCGGATGGTCTCAATGCTACGTTTTATCAAATTTTCTGGAACAATTGTGGTTCAGATGTGATCTCAGCTTGTAGGAAAAAGTTGCTAGATGGAGTTTTGCCTCAGAACATAAATGACACAAACATAACTCTCACCCAAAGTGTGATCATCCTAGTTCCATGCGGGACGTTAGACTAATTTCGCTTTGTAACGTCATTTACAAAATTTTGTCAAAAAATTTGGCAAATAGGTTGCAAAGGGCTATTGGTAAATGTGTCTCGGAAGAGCAGTCGGCTTTTATTCCAGGGCAGGCGATTGTTGATAATGCCTTCATTGCTACGGAAATTCTCCATTATATCAAGTGCAAGAAGGGTGCTATTGGAGAGGTTGCTCTTAAGCTTGATGTGAGTAAAGCATATGATCGTGTTAGTGCAAGCTATTATGAGGAAAATGGGTTTTCAGGAGCAATGGATCCGTTGGATGATGAGGTGTGTTTCTTCTGTTCACTATTCAGTTTTGATGAATAATGAAAATGCTGGTATGGTTATTCCTAGTCGTGGCCTTCGTCAAGGTGATCCTTTGTCCCCCTATCTTTATATTTTGTACGCGGAAGGTCTTTCTTCTTTGATTAAATTTGCTGCTAGAGGTGGTCATATCCATGGTATCAAAATTTGTAGAAGGGCTCCTATTATCACTCACCTCCTCTTTGCAGATGATAGTTTTCTTTTTATGCGTGCTAATGAAGGAAAAAAAAAAAACGAATATAATATTCATTACGACTTTACCGAGCATTTATAATCTTCAAAATTGCACCAGGTCACCATCTCAGCCCAGAAACGAAATACGATGATGCAAATTGCTGCGACAAATGCAACACGAATGAACTAATATTTCGTTCTTAAATGAAATACAACGAATATGATGAATGTATCGAACAAATAAATGAACTAATACAAATGTGAAACTAATACGAATGAACAGGAACAAGAAAATCAATCGAATACATAAAGGAACTAAAGTGAAAGAAATCAAAGAACTTAAACGAAAGAAATTAAATCGCCAGAGAACGAATAATCAAAGAATATAAAAATCGTTTTCATTACATGAACAAATACATACATGATAAATCGAATATAACTAAAATACAACGAATATGATGAATGTATCAGAACAAATACATGAACTAATACAAATGTGAAACTAATACGAATGAACAAGAATGAATGAAATCAATCGAATGCATAAAGGAACTAGACTGAAAGAAATCAAAGAACTTAAATGAAAGAAATCAAACCACCTAGTTTGCCAGACAGTAGAGAGAAAAGATCTCGGAGAGGTGAGAGAAGAATTCTGACAAATGCAGCAAATGACTAGAATGTTATTAATCTTGTAAGTTGTAACCAGAGATATAACAAAATGTAGAACAAATAAACAACTTCAAACTCATGAATAATAAATATAAATAAACTATTACATACCTGTGACGGCATAGAAGAGTTGTAGGACGGTAATAAATGAAGTTAACACAGGCAAATACAAGAGGAGGGGGGGGAGGGGGGGGGGGGGGTTGAATTGTGTTTGCTAATATTTTTTGAAAACAACCTTTTCAAGAATAGTTTTCTCACACAAAGATAAAGAGGCAGAATACAGCACACAGAAAAACAACCTTTTGAAAGAATAACAAATTCAAGTTCAAATCCCCACATTTAGTATAAACACACAAAACTAAAGAGATAAGGGATTAGAAGATTCACGCAAGTTGTTTTATCCTGGTTCACTCTCTTCCAACCAAGAGCTACGTCCAGTCCCTTCTACTTGAAGGTTTTCTCCACTATTCTCCAAATAGATTACAGCAAGTATTCAACACCTCTTCAGGCTCACAAGTATTCCTTTCTTACCAAGCCTCTTCAGGCTCTACCTCTAACAAAGAGTTTTTGGTTTCTTTGATCTTCTAACTCACTATGTGTGAGAATATGAAAGTTTAAGATCAGATGAATATTATAGCAATATTCAAACTAAGATATTACAGACTTTTGCTTTTTGAAAGAATAAAAGACTGTTTTCTTTCAAGAGATTTCTTGAGATTTTTGTATATGCGCAAAAGTTGTTTCTTCAAAAGCCTTAATCTTCTATTTATAGAGTCCTTGCTCTAGTCTTCAAAATCATCAACGGTTGTATTTGAATTTTCCGTTTAGGGATAGAATCAACCATGTAATATCCGTTGTGACTCAGCTTGCTCGTGGCCTTTGTACTATGTGATAATATTCTTGCATGAAATGGCACACCTCTGAGCAAATGCAACTTGAAAAACTGTCTATCCTTCCTTGTACAAATTCCAGCTATTCCAGCGTAAAAGGTGACAGGGTACAAGTCGTGTTGCATTGTACTATATTGCTTTTTGTAATTCCTTATTTGTACTATGTCTCTCTCATAGAAACAAGACAATAAAACCGTCAATAGCAAATGAGAAAGACCATTATATATTTGAAATAAATATCAATCATATGAAATAAATTCACTTTGGTTCAGATTGATTTGAATAAGATATAAATGCTCAAATTCTTCGTCCATCAAAACAAATGTAAAGGCAAGGTAAGTAAGAAGAGTTTTAAGGCTCCGTCCACTGACGTGGCAAAAATTCTACGTCTACTTAAAACAACGGTCTTGCCAGAACTTGAGTTACTTGAAATCTCCGTCCAGTGACATGGCACTTGTAAAATAATGTTATTATTGGAGAGTAACTCGCGTCTACTTAAAAGGGATTTCTCCGTCTACTAGAAACATTCAAGCGCTCGTCCACTGACGTGGCACTTGAGTTAAAGGAGATCCTTCCAGTGATAGAGTGGACTCGACCACTCAGGGAATCTTTCATTTTAAAGAATAAAATAATACATGGACGCGGATTGCAAAGTAAATAGGCATAACATTTTAACTTATATAAAATCAGAGATCCTTAAAGGGTGAAGGCACTTGTTAGATTACTTTTAACACTTTGCTATGCAAATTTAATCCTTTTTGTTAACATCAAAACTTAGAGATTATTTAATCCAAATTACTTTGGTTCCGACAATCTCCCCCTTTTTGATGATGACAAAAACTAATTATATTTATTTTGCAAAGTCTAAGAGAGCTTACAAGGCCCCCCCTAAGACAAAGCATTCATCAGATCAAAGCAGTTAAGGCATATGAAGCTAAGTCTTATTTGCAAGAAATATAAGTTATCAGACCAAGATAGCAGCTTATTAAACATTTGAGACTAAGAAGTTCAAAGCAATATCAGAGCATAATTGACAAAAAATAGGCATAAGCATAAAGTCAAAACATAGAATCAACAGGATGAATATTTAACAGAATAAACTTATGCATATGCAGACAACAATGTACTTTTTCATAAAAAAATGTCTCTGTATAACATTCTCTGTTTAAAATTTAATCTTTCCTTTCTCCCCCTTTTTTGTCATCAGACAAAAAGGAAAAAAGGGAGTGGACCATCATTGTCAGCAAACAGAAATAAAATAAAATAAAATAAAACAGAGAAGGAAAAAAGTTTTTAGGTAGAAGGAGGTGGTGGAGGGGGTTGGTTAGGATTTGGATTTGGATTCTTTTGGAAGTCCATGAGCAGAGCCAACATCTGAGACACCATAGCATTTGTAGGGGCCAGAGTATCTTGAATTTGCTTCTGCACCCGTTCTTCAAATTGTTGAGCCATCTGTTCAGTCTTTTCTTCAACTAGCTTGCCAACCTTATCATCAACAATTTTTCCAATGATGTCTTCAAGGTTGGGTGGCAAGGAAAGTTGTCTTGAGCTCTCAGTAGTGTCAGAGACAGTGTCTTGAGCTTGGGCTGGTAGATTTACCATAGCAAGAGCTAATGGTTGAGATGAAGTCTTAGCAGACTCAGCACCTTGCTTGGAAACACAGGCCTCAGCAGACTGCTCAGCTTGTACAGATGGAGGTTTAACAGAAGCAGGTTGAGAAGACATTTCAGCATTAAGTTCAGGGCCTTCTACAATCAACTCCTTAGCTATAGGTTCAGAGGATGAGGTTGCTGGAGAGGCAGTGACAGCTTTTTCAGATTTCTTAGGGACATCCTTTGCCCAGTGGATAGGAGTAATTTCCTCCACATCCCTGCTGGTAATAGGAAGTGCCCACAGATCTTTGTAGATCATGTGCCTTAGCTTGGAGAGTCCACATTTTCCTCTGATCTTGGGAATTTCTTGCTTCTCTTCCTGAGATAGGCCAGAAGATGAAGCTTCCCTGGTGCAGTGGATGATGTGAGACTTCCAGTAATCAGCAGCTATCATCTCTCCAATATTCTTCACATTCTCCATATACAGATAATACTCGAGCTTGGAGTAATCAAAAGTTTCTTTAGATACATCCAGCATAACCGAGTGAGCTTCAGGCATGACTCCCTTATTTCTTCTGCACCTCCTATCTTTGTCCTTGTTGAGGTCTATCATGCCAAGCCTAGGATAGATAGGGTAAGGAGCAATGCCTACACGTGTTTCCTTATTATGCCTAAGCCAGGTGAGAGGAACACAACGTGCAGCTCTTTCAACTTGGAAGTAGCTGAACTCCCACTTCAATATATTGTAGAAAAACTGATCTGTGAAGGGGTCAGATGCTCTTCCATAGATGCTGGGATGCTCGAATTTCATCCATTTTGTGTTGCCATCCAATATGATTGGATTGTGCTTAGATGATCTAGCTCTTTTCTCAGGTAAAGTAGGCAGTCTGTTCCTCTTTGGGTCAGTTTCCCATACAGGAATGATGTGCTTTTCTACTCCATCAGTGTGAGGAATCAGAGGTGGTGTTTTTGTGAGGTTGGGGTAAATTTTTCTTTGTGGAAAACGGTTAAGGGGTAGATGGGTAAGGAGAGGGCCATGTTGGTTGTTCATTTCAGATGGAAAGGGTCCTTTGGGAGGCTGAGAGTTTGGATATTTGGTGGTCCAGGGGTAGTCCTCATAAGGTACATATTCATATTCAGCATGAGGGTACCACCTTGTGAGAGGGATGTTAGGGTCAATCTCAGGGTCTGGTTAGTGAGTATGAAACAAAACTCTCCAATCTCTCTTGACCTGAGCCCAATTCTCAGATTGATTAGCAAAGAGAGTGGATAAGGGTACAGGGGGTGGAAAGAGTTTTCTAAGGGGTTTAGGAAAGGGGGCACCTAGACAAATTCCATCATCCTTTTGATGAAACCAGGGGTCAGAGTAAGGTATTATAGGTGGAAAGATGGTTTTAAGTGGTGAAGGTTGTGGTATGGTCAATTGATTTGGGCTGATTTGTGGTGAGGTTGGGGTTGTGGTTTGGTCAGGTTGTTCTTTTTGTGGTGAAGGTTGGGGTGTGGGTAAAGTAGGTCTATATACATCATTAAAAAATCCTACTTCAGGAGTAGGGACACTATCACTCTCAGTACATTATGAACATCTTCTGCTATATTTACAGGAACTTCAGCAGAAGTGTTTACCTCAGAGGATGCAAAGCTCCTTGCTTTTCTTGCAGTTTGCCTCCTCTTGGTAGGCACAGCAGCAATAGCAGCAGCAGCACTTGCTTTCCTCTTCAAGGCTGTTCCTAGAGGAACATTATCATCATCATCATCCTCATCTTGAGGCAACACCAGCTTCCTTGCTCTCTTGGGAGCAGGTTGAGGAACAGGTTGAGGAGCCTCAGCTCTGGGCTCATTAATCTCAATGCCTCGGGTAGGCCTATTAGGGTTAGGCTTCCTGACGGCCATTGCCTTCCTCTTGGTTCCTCTCTTGAGACCAAGGGTTGCAGCATTGTTAGCCTCAATTGATTCTTCTTTTATCTTCATCTTCTCCTCATGTTTGGCCATTTCAACTTGCTTATAAGTGTCAAGATGCATGCCATTGAGGTTGCTTCTCCCAAAAATGGTAGCTTGCATTCCTTTCGAATGAAGGATTTTTTCTTGTTCTTCTTGAGGCTTTGCATTCAGATCATCATAAAAGCCTTGCTGTTTGAATATTTTTGACAGAAGATGAGAGAAGGTGATGTGTGAGGCGGATTCCCTGTTGGTAATGGCATCCTTGAAGCGATGAAACATGATCCATGGCAGATTTATCTTTGTTTCAAAGACCATGTTGCAAAGACAAAATTTATAGAGGACAGATAAGTTGTCCTTAGACCCTGCCTTATGAAGCACCACCTTGTTCAGGATTTGGTGAAGAATCCTGATATGATCCTTCGTTTCAGATGATTTCCATGAGTGAGTTCTCACGGTATCTTGCCTCATCAGTGTAACGATAATGGTCTCTGTACCGCCTAGGTCTTCTTCCCAGTTTTCTGTGAAGACCAAACCCTCTTGAGCACAAACAATAGCGTCAGAGATGGTTTTCTCAGATACTGTTATCTTCTTTCCCAGAACAAACCCTACAACTTCTGTTTCAGAAATCTTCGGTCTTCTCCAGAATTCCCTTATCAAGTCGGGATATATTGAGACCTTTTCCAGAAATAATCCATCCCAACCAGCAGCGTTGATAAACTTACTTACATCCAAGTTGTATTCACTCAGAATTTCAAAATCGAAATGATGTTCCACAACAATAGTCATGATGTCGGTTGCAAAAGCAGGCACGGGAGCGGAGGTTAAAGCCATTGTTGAGTAAGATAGTTAAGGTTTGAAGAACAGAGAGTTCGAAAACTTCAGAGAGTGGTTAACAGGGATGAAGAGTAGCGAAAGGTTTTTCAGAGGGAAAGATGTTACTTTTAAAGAGTTCCGAATACCAACAGTTTTCAAAGAAAATTCAAAAGAAAATGATTGACAAGACATGTCTTTAGTGAAAAAACGGCGTTGGTATATTGGGACCGTAAAAAATTATGATGGGATTGATGGAAGTAGCTGACTCAGCAAGGAAATGATTAAAACCAAACGTTTTAAAATAAATATGTCCAGAGACAAATTAATGCAATTAAAAAAGTTTTATGCATAGACGAGTCCACACACGATTGAGGGTGGACCGGAGAGACATATGTAGTGGACGCGGCACACCAACAGTAGTGGACGCATAGACTACACGTGATCTGGACTCCAAAACTAGTGGACATGCAGTGAAAACATGCAATCAACACATATACTAAATCAAACCACATACAACATGTTAAGATGTTTTCTAATAAAAATAAATCTGTCCTCAGCAAGAGGTTTAGTAAAGATATATGCCCATTGATGGTCAGTATCTACAAATTGAATATCAAAAACACCTTTTTGCCCATAGTCTCTAATAAAATGATGTTTGATTTCTATATGTTTAGCTCTAGAATGCAAAATTGGATTCTTAGATAAATTTATTGCAGCAGTATTATCACACATAAGTGGAATACTTCTTACAAACACATTGTAGTCCTCCAATTGGTATTTGATCCAAAGAAGTTGTGAGCAGCAACTTGCAGCTGAGATGTATTCTGCTTCAGCAGTTGATAGAGCAATGGTACTGTGCCTTTTGCTTGACCATGATACTAGGTTAGCTCCAATGAAGTGACATCCTCCACCGGTGCTTTTTCTTTCAATTCTATCTCCAGCATAGTCAGCATCACAAAAGCCAACTAATCTGTAATCTTCATCTTTCTTAAAGCACAGACCAAGATTAGTAGTACCTTTTAAATATCTAAAAATTCTTTTAACTGCTGATAAATGAGATTCTCTAGGATCATATTGAAATCGAGCACATAAGCAAACACTGAACATAATATCAGGCCTAGAAGCAATTAGATATAAGAGAGATCTAATCATACCTCTGTATACCTTCTGATCTACCTTTTTCTCTTTATCATCTTTGTTTAGTATGGACGTGGGATGCATAGGAGTGTTCATAGGTTTGCAGTCATCCATCTTAAACTTTTTGATTAATTCTTTTGTATATTTAGTTTGATGGATGTACACCTCGTCCACAAACTGTTTTACTTGAAGTCGAAGGAAGAATTTGAGTTCTCCTATCATGCTCATTTCAAACTCTTTCTGCATTAACTTTGAAAATTCTTTGCACAAAGATTCATTAGTAGCACCAAATATAATATCATCTGCATAAATCTGTACTACTATGAAGTTGGATTTAATTGACTTTCTAAACAAGGTTGTATCAACCTTTCCTCTGTTAAAGCCATTATCCATCAGGAATGAACATAGCCTATCATACCAAGCTCTTGGGGCTTGTTTTAGGCCGTATAAAGCTTTCTTAAGCTTGTATACATGTTCAGGATGGGTTTCACTCTCAAAACCCGGAGGTTGCATAACATAAACTTCTTCGTTGAAAAACCATTTAGAAAAGCACTTTTTACATCCATTTGAAAAAGCATAATATTATGATGTGCAGCAAATGAAAGTAAAATTCTGATTGCTTCCAATCTAGCAACAGGTGCAAAGGTTTCATTATAATCTATACCTTCTTCTTGAGAGTAACCTTGTGCAACTAATCTTGCTTTATTTCTTATAACCTTACCATTTTCATCAAGCATGTTTCTGTAAACCCATTTTGTTCCAATAACAGATTTATCCTTAGGTAGGGTTATCAGAGTCCAGTATCACTCCTTTCAAACTAGTTTAGCTCTTCTTGCATTGCTAAGATCCAACCATTGTCCAGCAGAGCCTCGTCCACTGTCTTTGGTTCCAATTCAGAGACTAATACAGAATCTTCTTGCTCTCTGAAGGTTGATCTGGTTCTTAGCTTATCACTTGGATTTCCAATGATTTGATTCGGTGGATGATAATTCTGGAAATGCCAAGTTCTCTGAACATTGTCTTGTTGAGAGGTGGATGTTTCTGGTTGATGAGAAATGTCTTCAACTTGATCATCAGCTTTAACTTCTGTTGACTCTCCTGAGATGTTTAAGTCAAGATCTGCAAAACTTTCATCTAGCTCTGATAATTTCTTATCAGGTTGTTTGTCATCAAATCTAACATGTATAGACTCTTCTACTATTAAATTTCTTGAGTTATACACTCTAAATCCTTTCGAGGTTTCAGAAAATCCTAGTAGAATTCCATTATCTATTTTTGCATCAAACTTACCAAGTTGATCTTTAGTGTTAAGAATATAACATTTACACCTGAAAGGATGAAAATAAGATATGTTGGGTTTTCTACCTTTCCACAATTCATAGGGAGTCTTATTCAGAATAGGTCTAATGTATATTCTGTTCTGAATGTAGCAGGCAATGTTCACAGCTTCAGCCCAGAGTGCTTAGGGACAGAATTGTCATTGAGCATAGTCCTAGCCATCTCTTGAAGAGATATGTTCTTTCTCTCTACCACACCATTTTGCTGTGGTGTTCTTGGTATTGAGAAGTTGTGTTGAATACCACTTTCTTCGCAAAACTCATGGAATAGCTCATTGACAAATTCTCCCCCATGATCACTTCTAATTGAAGCTATACACATGCCTTTTTCATTCTGTACACGTTTGCAGAATACAGAAAAGACCTTGAAGGACTCATCCTTGTGAGCAAGGAGCACAACACATGTCCATCTAGTATAGTCATCTACAATGACTAGACCATATTTCTTACCACTGATAGAAGCAGTCCTTGTTGGACCAAAAAGATCAAGGTGTAGTGGTCTCTTGGTACTAACAATATTCTTAGATTCAAAAGAACCTTTGACTTGTTTTCCCTTCTGACATGCATCACAGAGAGCATCAAATTTGAACTTAAGGTTTGGTAATCCTCTCACGAGGTTATGCTTATTTAGCTTTGAGATTAATCTCAAGCTTGCATGACCTAGCCTTTTATGCCAAATCCATCGCTCACCTTCAATGAACACTAAACATGAGACACTCTGATTTGAGAGGTCCTCCAAGTCAATTTTGTACAAATTGTTTTGCCTCTTAGCAGTGAATAAGATTGATCCATCATTCTTCTTGACATAACACATGTTCTTATTAAAAGAGACATCATATCCACTGTCACATAATTGACTTATGCTCAGTAGATTATGTTTTAAACCATTCACTAAAAGAACATTATCAATGGAGGGAAAAGGATGTTTACCAATTTTACCTATACCAGTGATCTTTCCTTTCTAGTTTCCTCCAAATGTCACCCAGCCACCATCCTTATGTCTAAGGTCTTGGAACATATACTTTTCTCCCGTCATGTGACGTGAGCATCCACTGTCCAAGTACCAGGACGTTTGTTTCTTTCCTGTTGTTAAGCAAATCTGCAACAGGTATTATCTTGTCCTTAGGTACCCAAACTGACTTAATTGGGTCCTTTCATGTTAGTTTTCTTTGGACGAGAATATTAGTATTTCTATTATGTATGCATCTAGATGTAGAATGCCCACTTTTTCCACACACTTTACAAAAGATGTTGGACGGGCCTGATTTGGCTTTAGTATACCTAGCTGGAGCTTTAGAAGCTCTTTGCTGCATAGGTGGTTTTGACTTAATGTAAGATGCCTCATGCTTCTTATTATCATAACTAAGGCCAGATTTATCAAATGGTGACCTAGAATACCTTAGGATAAGACTAAGCTTATCCGAGCCTTCTACAAATTTTGACAGAGTGTCTGTCAAGTATGTTACATCTTGTTTCAGTTTTGCAACTTCACAAGAATTGTCAGGCTCACATTCAGATTTGTCAGTTAGACTGACATTCAGATTTGCAAACTTCTTTTTAAGACTTTTGTATTCATGAGATAGTATAGATGAGTCATGAAGTAATTCATCAGAGGCATTTTTGAGAGTAGAAAGTTCAGAATCTGTTACCTCATCATCATCAGTGTACTCATTTTCTTATGATGTGTCAGCCATGAGGCAAATGTTTGCCTCTTCCTCAGCTTCCTCTTCCTCATATGATGAGGATAAGTCCAAGTTCTCCCATGTAGCCATTAAGCCCTTCTTTTTCTTGAAGAACTTCTTCTTCTCTTTTAAGTCAGGACAGTCAGCTTTGAAATGGGCTGGCTTTTTGCATTCAAAGCACAAAGGTGGACCTTTTTCTTTGGAGTCTGATTTCTCCTTAGAAAATTTCTTGTTGAACGACTTTCTCTTGAAGTTACCTTTCCTTCTCCACATATGTTGTATCTTTCTGGAGATGAAAGATAATTCATCTTCATCTGATCCTTCATCACTGTCTGAAGGTTCAGCATCATCTAAAGACTCAGCAACTTTGAGGACTTTTGAAGAGCTTGCTTTCTTTGCCATTAAAGCAATGGATTTTCCCTTTCTGGAATTGTCTTCTTCATTTAGTTCAAGCTCATGAACTTTTAATGACCCTAGAAGCTCTTCCAGAGAGAGAGAGAGTGTTCAGATTCTTAGCTTCTTGAATGGCAGTGACCTTTGGTCTCCATTGCTTGGAGAGACTTCTCAGAATCTTTCTGATATGATCTCTATTCTCATATATTTTTCCCAGAGATCTGAGACTGTTTGTTATTGTTTGAAATCTTCCAAACATCTGATCTATACTCTCATGATCAGTCATCTTGAAGAGTTCATATTGGTGTACCAGCATGCTTATCTTTGACTCCTTCACTTGTGATGACCCTTCATGAGCAAGAGCCAGTGTATCCCAGATTTCCTTTGCTGTGTTGCAGCTATGAACCTTATCATGTTCTGATCTGGTAATGGCACACATCAAGTAATGTTTGGCCTTGAGATTTAATTGATGTTTAGCCTTTTGATCTACACTCCAATCTGCTCTAGCCAAGACTGCTCCATCTTCACCTCTTGGCTCAGAATAGCCATTCTCAATCAGTTCCCAGATATCTAAGTTCTGCACATCTAGGAAGGCCATCATTCTCTTCTTCCAATAATCATAGTCAGTTCCATCAAAGAGTGGAGGTCTGTTGATAGCTTGTCCTTCTGCATCCATGGTTGTAGGATCGTACTTCCTCAGCACTTGTTAGATGCTCAACCCTTTCGAGGCTGAGCTCTGATACCAACTGAAGTTGACACAGGCAAATACAAGAAGGGGGGTTGAATTGTGTTTGCTAATATTTTTCGAAAACAACCTTTTCAAGAATAGTTTTCTCACACAAAGATAAAGAGGCAGAATAAAGTACACAGAAAACAACCTTTTGAAAGAATAACAAATTCAAGTTCAAATCCCCACAGTTAGTATAAACACGTAAAACTAAAGAGATAAGGGATTAGAAGTTTCACGCAAGTTGTTTTATCCTGGTTCACTCTCTTCCAACCAAGAGCTACGTCCAGTCCCTTCTACTTGAAGGTTTTCTCCACTATTCTCCAAATAGATTACAGCAATTATTCAACACCTCTTCAGGCTCACAAGTATTCCTTTCTTACCAAGCCTCTTCAGGCTCTACCTCTAACAAAGAGTTTTTGGTTTCTTTGATCTTCTAACTCACTATGTGTGAGAATATGAAAGTTTAAGATCAGATGAATATTATAGCAATATTCAAACTAAGATATTACAGACTTTTGCTTTCTGAAAGAATAAAAGAATGTTTTCTTTCAAGAGATTTCTTGAGATTTTTGTATATGCGCAAAAGTTGTTTCTTCAAAAGCCTTAATCTTCTATTTATAGAGTCCTTGCTCTAGTCTTCAAAATCATCAACGGTTGTATTTGAATTTTCTGTTTAGGGATAGAATCAACCATGTAATATCCGTTGTGACTCAGCTTGCTCGTGGCCTTTGTACTACGTGATAATATTCTTGCATGAAATGGCACACCTCTGAGCAAATGCAACTTGAAAAACTATCTTGCCTTCCTTGTACAAATTCCAGCTATTCCAGCTTAAAAGGTGACAGGGTACAAGTCGTGTTGCATTGTACTATATTGCTTTTTGTAATTCCTTATTTGTACTATGTCTCTCTCATAGAAACAAGACAATAAAACCGTCAATAGCAAATGAGAAGGACCATTATATATTTGAAATAAATATCAATCATATGAAATAAATTCACTTTTGTTCAGATTGATTTGAATAAGATATAAATGCTCAAATTCTTCGTCCATCAAAACAAATGTAAAGGCAAGGTAAGTAAGAAGAGTTTTAAGGCTCCGTCCACTGACGTGGCAAAAATTCTACGTCTACTTAAAACAACGGTCTTGCCAGAACTTGAGTTACTTGAAATCTCCGTCCAGTGACGTGGCACTTGTAAAATAATGTTATTATTGGAGAGTAACTCGCGTCTACTTAAAAGGGATTTCTCCGTCTACTAGAAACATTCAAGCGCTCGTCCACTGACGTAGCACTTGAGTTAAAGGAGATCCTTCCAGTGATAGAGTGGACTCGATCACTCAGGGAATCTTTCATTTTAAAGAATAAAATAATATATGGATGCGGATTGCAATGTAAATAGACATAACACTTTAACTTATATAAAATCAGAGATCCTTAAAGGGTGAAGAAACTTGTTAGATTACTTTTGACACTTTGCTATGCAAATTTAATCCTTTTTGTTAACATCAAAACTTAGAGATTATTTAATCCAAATTACTTTGGTTCCAACAACAAATGCACAAGCAGATCTAAAAAAAAAAGATACAAATGAACAAAAGTAAAAGAAATCAAAGAACTCAATTAAAAGAACTAAAATAAAAAAAGGAATATAATATTCATTAAGACTTTACCGAGCATTTATAATCTTCAAAATTGCGCCAGGTCGGCATCTCAGCCTAAAAACGAAACACAATGATGTGAATTGCTGCAACAAATGCAACACGGATGAACTAATATTCCGTTCTTAAACGAAATATAACGAATATGATGAATGTATCGAACAAATACATGAACTAATACAAATGTGAAACTAATAAGAATGAACAAGAAAATCAATTGAATACATTAAGGAACTAAAGTGAAAGAAATCAAAGAACTTAAACGAAAGAAATTAAATCGCCAGAGAACGAATAATCAAAGAAAATAAAAATAGTTTTTATTACATGAACAAATACATACATGATGAATCGAATATAACTAAAATACAACGAATATGATGAATGTATCAGAACAAATACACGAACTAATACAAATGTGAAACTAATACGAATGAACAAGAATGAATGAAATCAATCGAATGCATAAAAAAACTAAATTGAAAGAAATCAAAGAACCTAAACGAAAAAAATCAAACCACCTAGTTTGCCAGACAGTACAGAGAAAAGATCTCGGAGAGCTGAGTGAAGAATTCTGACAAATGCTGCAAATGACCAGAGTGTTATTAATCTTGTATGTTGTAACCGTATATATAACAAAATGCAGAACAAATAAACAACTTCAAACTCATGAATAATAAATATAAATAAACTATTACATACCTGTGACGGCACAGAAGAGTTGTAGGACGGTAATAAATATACAAGTAGATCAAAAAAAAATAATATAAAAATGAACTAAAGTAAAAGAAATCAAAGAACTCAATTAAAATAGCTCAAATAAAAAAAAATGAATATAATATTCATTACGACTTTACCGAGCTTTTATAATCTTCAAAATTGCGCCAGGTCGCCATCTCAGCCTAAAAACGAAACACGATGATGTGAATTGCTGCAACAAATGCAACACGAATGAACTAATATTCCGTTCTTAAACGAAATACAAGCAATATGATGAATGTATCGAACAAATACATGAACTAATACAAATGTGAAACTAATACGAATGAACAAGAAAATCAATCGAATACATAAAGGAACTAAAGTGAAAGAAATCAAAGAACTTAAACGAAAGAAATTAAATCGCCAGAGAACGAATAATCAAATAAAATAAAGATCGTTTTCATTACACGAACAAATACATACATGATGAATCGAATATAACTAAAATACAACGAATATGATGAATGTATCAGAACAAATACATGAACTAATACAAATGTGAAACTAATACGAATGACCAAGAATGAATGAAATCAATCGAATACATAAAGGAACTAAACTGAAAGAAATCAAAGAACTTAAACGAAAAAAATCAAACCACCTAGTTTGCCAGACAGTACAGAGAAAAAATCTCGGAGAGCTGAGTGAAGAATTCTGACAAATGCTGCAAATGACCAGAGTGTTATTAATCTTGTAAGTTGTAACCATATATATAACAAAATGCAGAACAAATAAACAACTTCAAACTCATGAATAATAAATATAAATAAACTATTACATACCTGTGACGGCACAGAAGAGTTGTAGGACGGTAATAAATACACAAGCAGATCTAAAAAAAATATATAAATGAACTAAAGTAAAAGAAATCAAAGAACTCAATTAAAATAACTCAAATAAAAAAAACGAATATAATATTCATTACGACTTTACCGAGCATTTATAATCTTCAAAATTGCGCCACGTCGCCATCTCAGCCTAAACACGATATATGATGATGCGAATTACTGCAACAAATGCAACACGAATGAACTAATATTCTGTTCTTAAACTAAATACAACGAATATGATGAATGTATCGAACAAATGCATGAACTAATACAAATGTGAAACTAATACGAATGAATAAGAAAATTATAGAATACATAAAGGAACTAAAGTGAAAGAAATCAAAGAACTTAAACGAAAGAAATTAAATTGCCAGAGAACGAATAATCAAAGAAAATAAAAATCATTTTTATTACATTAACAAATACATACATGATGAATCGAATATAACTAAAATACAACGAATATGATGAATGTATCAGAACAAATACATGAACTAATACAAATGTGAAACTAATACGAATGAATAAGAATGAATGAAATCAATCGAATACTTAAAGGAACTAAACTGAAAGAAATCAAAGAACTTAAACGAAAGAAATCAAACCACCTAGTTTGCCAGACAGTAGAGAGAAAAAATCTCGGAGAGCCGAGAGAAGAATTCTGACAAATGCTTCAAATGACCAGAGTGTTATTAATCTTGTAAGTTATAACCATAGATGTAACAAAATGTAGATCAAATAAACAACTTCAAACTCATGAATAATAAATATAAATAAACTATTACATACCTGTGACGACACAGAAGAGTTGTTGGACCGTAATAAATGCACAAGCAAATCTAAAAAAAAAATGATATAAATGAACTAAAGTAAAAGAATTCAAAGAACTCAATTAAAAGAACTCAAATAGAAAAAAAAGAATATAATATTCATTACGACTTTACTGAGCATTTATAATCTTCAAAATTGCGCCAGGTCGCCATCTCAGCCAAAAAATGAAATAGGATGATGCGATTTACTGCAACAAATGCAACATGAATGAATTAATAAGGGAACTAAAGTGAAAGAAATCAAAGAACTTAAACGAAAGAAATTAAATCGCCAGAGAACAAATAATCAAAGAAAATAAAATCATTTTCATTACATGAACAAATACATACATGATGAATCGAATATAAATAAAATACAACGAATATGATGAATGTATCAGAGCAAATGCATGAACTAATACAAATGTGAAACTAATACGAATGAACAAGAATGAATGAAATCAATCGAATACATAAAGGAACTAAACTGAAAGAAATCAAAGAACTTAAATGAAAGAAATCAAACCATCTAGTTTGCCAAACAGTACAGAGAAAAGATCTCGGAGAGCTGAGAGCAGAATTCTGACAAATGCTGCAAATGACCAGGGTGTTATTAATCTTGTAAGTTGTAACCGTAGATATAACAAAATGCAGAACAAATAAACAACTTCAAACTCATGAATAATAAATATAAATAAACTATTACATACCTGTGACGCACACAAGAGTTGTAGGACGATAATAAATGCACAAGCAGATCTTAAAAAAAAAGATACAAATGAATTAAAGTAAAAGAAATCAAAGAACTTAATTAAAAGAACTCAAATAAAAAAAAATGAATATAATATTCATTATGCTTTACCGAGCATTTATAATCTTCAAAATTGAGCCAGGTCATGCGAATTGCTGCAACAAATGCAACATGAATGAACTAATATTCCGTTCTTAAACGAAATACAATGAATATGATGAATTTATCGAACAAATACATGAACTAATTCAAATGTGAAACTAATACGAATGAACAAGAAAATCAATCGAATACATAAAGGAACTAAACTGAAAGAAATTAAAGAACTTAGACGAAAGAAATTAAATAGCCAGAGAACGAATAATCAAAGAAAATAAAAAACATTTTCATTACATGAACAAATACATACATGGTGAATCGAATATAGCTAAAATACAACGAATATGATGAATGCATCAGAACAAATACATGAACTAATACAAATGTGAAACTAATACAAATGAACAAGAATGAATGAAATCAATCGAATACATAAAGGAACTAAATTGAAAGAAATCAAAGAACTTAAACGAAAGAAATCAAACCACCTAGTTTGCCAGACAGTTGTGACACCCCATTCCCCGGGGTATCACATTTAAGTAACTTGTTGCGGAAATACACTCAATAAAATGTTGCTGACTGCTTTCGGAAAATAATGTCTTCTAATTACTTATCCTTATTCAAAAATGGTGATAAAATTTTTTGTTTTTCTTTTACTTCACATACAATCCAACGCTATCAACATAATATACAACTATATAAAATATATAGGTATCATAAGAGTTTTACACTTAGATCTTCACATAACAGGTCATCTCCCAAAGTCATAACATAAGCAAACAAAGACGTAATTATAATGTAGCGGTAATCTGGAATCACCACTCAAAAGGATGACTCTCAGTAGCCAAACATCCAGACTAACAAAGTACCACCACTTCACAAGATACCAAAAGTCCTATAGCTGGTCAATACTAATAATCACTGTTGGGAAGACCACCCTGGTTTTCCCTTCCTATCGGGTATCCGGTGAGGATACCTCTACTCCCGGAACTATGGAAGTATTAGAACATAACACTTCCTGATCTGCAAGAAAACTGGTAAATAACCAGAGAGGTGGTAAAGGTATCTCCACCGTCAACATTTGATACATACGTGATGTAGGTCCTGAATTAGTACCTTCAACGATCCAAACTAGTCCGGTGTAAGTGGCACTCTGAGCTCCCGTATTGATCACCCAAGCTTCACTATTGTCGGTGTTCACACAGGTCAAGGATCTGATCCTTGAGTACGACAGATTCGTCTCCTCGGAGTTCATCTATACTCAAATATATATTTTTCACAGTAGAGGAAACAACAAACAAATATGCAAGGGTGAGATACCAATATATGAGTTTTGATAAGACAACCGCATGCGCGACACACAAAACAACATATACCGGGTATTAACAATATACCAAAAATTATCTAAACAACAGAATAATTTTATCAAAAGGGTGTCATACCCGATAGTCATCGTCATTTTATAAAAATGCATGACACTTCAATATTCAGGCTCTAATTTGATACCTAATCTCTAGAGATCTCATAACTTTCTGTTTCGTTTTGAGATCAAGCTCTTTATATGGCCCATTGTAAAAACGAAATAAAACAATGTCCAACAAAACACATAAACACATTGGTCATCACTCAGTACACTAAGGTTATTGTCACAAATGTAACATTGGTCCACACAGAATACAATAGTTGCTGCGATCAATGGAGTTTATTTTCCATAACCTATTGCCTCACTCAGAACCCAATAGTCATCGCATTAAATTTGAAACAAAGTCCAGTAAAGATACATTAGTTCACACAGAAACCCAATGATCAAATGAAACCTAGTCCATAAAAGATACATTGATCCACTCAGGACTCAATGATCATAACACATGGCACGTCTACCAAAAATGCATGAGAAAAACTTTTATTCTTGTTTCGTTTTCTTTGTCGTCATAATCTTCCATTGTCGAAGCCCGAAGCTCACGACCATGCTTAATTTTATATTAAGACTTTTTCACTTTAAACAAACATAGGACACACAATCCAAATGTTTTAAACTTAACACAGGACACACAGTCCGAGTGCTCAATCACAAAGCCCTAAACTGATGCACCAGTCGTAGGCTTGCGGATATAGAATTCACATTCTCCACATCAAATTTAGGACACACAGTCCACAAAACCTTTTCAGGAGACTCAGTCTAATGACACGGATCCCTGATCTCCATGTCAACAGAATACTAGAACCCTGACGTCTCGGTCACTAGGTTCGTTTTTCCTTTTTAAAACATTTAGCTCAGTAAAATAACAAATACAAAACCAAATCTCCGAAAACTTATCCAAGTTTAACGAAATTATTTTCACAGAATAAAATTCTTTTACAGAAATCCGTTTATGTTAAAACGTTTATAAAACGTGAAATCATAGATAAATTCTTTTCCTTCCAAATACTTCATTTCTGAATATCGTTCTCAATAAACATCAACTTTTAAAAAGTTCTTTCTAAATAAAATTTATAATAATAAAATAAAACTTTTTCTAAAAAAATTTCATAAAAATCTTTTTATAACTTAAATGACATTTCTGTCATAAGCAATTGTTCTGATGGCTATATTAAGTTATTTTCGTAACTTAATTACTTCAAATAACATTTCATAATAAAATCGAATTTATTTTGGAAAAACTAGCGCCTGTGAAAATTTTCACAGTTCCGCCCTTACTGTCACTTATTGACACATTGTCCACAAAAATATTATTAAAATATTAATAATATTTTTCCACTTTTTCTCAAATTCCCACAAATTAATCACTCTGATTAATTATTCAAGCTTATTAAGCTTTTATCCTCAAATTAATTTAAACACTGACCAATGTCAGGTTTCTCAATCCATCACTCAAAAACAGATAACTCCACCACAACATAGCATGGCATACATCACAGTTATGGCATGCATCACAATTATAATTTAACAATTCACTTATAACCACATAAATCATCATATCACCAACAAAATATAACCAATTTAGACAAACAACCAATTTAAAATCACTGCAATCCACAACAGATAAATTACAGACAACTCTAAAAATAGCATACGATTATCTTAAACTCCTCAGGCTATCTCCCCTTACCTCTTGAAGATTCAAGTGTTCGTTTCACAAACTGTTTTCGATTCGATCTCCATTTCCTTCGCATACTCAGGATAATCAACAACGATTTATCCTTCACAACAAATCATTACAAAAATTAATAACAATCAAACAACAAAACTTCATAAACCATATACTAATGGTTCGACCCACTCAAGATCATTAGGCTAAGGATGTTTAAAAATTTTCTAACTCATGGATTAATGATCCTTAAACATGATGAAGACATGATCAATGATCATAAACCACGAACTTGAACAAAAACTCATCTAACTCAATGAGTTAGGGTTTCAGCCTTGTCAACAAATTTGAGTTAGGAATTTCACTTGATTTCTGATGTGATCTAGGATATAGATCACTAACATTTTAGGATCATTCTTTGATTTCAATTGCTAAAAATTCAAGATCAAACACAAAGAAGAACAATAGAATAAACTTGATCTTCAAGTGAAGAATCAAGAGAAACAAAAAGGAGTAGGAGAGAATAACAATTGATATATGAACTAGAAAGTAAATTGCAAGAAGTAAATGACATGAATTAAAGAGCAAGAATTAAAGAACAAAGTAGAAAATGGAATAGGAAGAAGATGAAGGGGAAGGCGCCACAAATGCATTCTTCTTGGAGAAGAAGATTGAATTTGATAAGCCAAAGGAGGATTCACCACTTGAATATGGAAATTCAAGATAAGAATCAATGGTTCAACTCTTGAACCAAGAAGAGGAAAACTCTCTCTCTCTCTAGAAATCTCAAGTATGAGAAAACCTTCCAAATGAATTCAAACTTATGAAATGAATTACAAGGAGCCTATTTATAGATGAGCAAAGTACTCATCCACTTTCAAGATGCAAATGGCTTCTCCTACATCATAAACCCAAGTGTGGGCTTGATTTTGGCCCAATGCTTCCAACTCCTATGCTTATGACCCAATAGGCCCAATTCCTAAACTAGTCTTAAGTGCTTTTATGAATAAACACTTCTATTACATGAAGTCTATTCTATGCAAGGTCCTAGTTCCTATATTTATTACATGAAGTCTACTCTATACAAAGGTCCTAGGCCCTATCCATAACTAGGTATCTTGGACTCTCTTTTAGAGTATTTTGGACTTTTCTTAGCTTTGACCTTGTCATGGGTCCATGTGAGTCTTCAATGCTTGGTCCTTTGCTTTGTGAATCCATGTTCATATCATCCCCTCCTTCTTGAAGAAAATTCGACCCTAATTTTAAGTCCTACATTAAAGAGAAGATGTTTATGTTTATTCTTTCATAAGTTCTTAAAAAGAAAAGAAAAGTTTTGGGAAGAAAACTCCTTTATTTAGGAAGGTAACCCCTTATTATCATTTATTTCTCAACCCATCCTCCCGGGTCAAAAACCATCCTTTTAAAAACAAGTTTTGCCAACAACCCTTTCAAATATTTGCCATAAGTTGTAATCGATTGAAAGTTGCTTGGTAAAGTTAGTCCATTATTGAGAGAAATGGTTGGAAAGATATGTAATATGGTTTTAGTTCTCTCAATGAATGGGAACTTTGATGGATGTGCATTGCTTTCTTTTTAATTTACAAAATGGGTTCAATGCACATAGGTATGGTAGAAATATTAGTAGGCAAGCAAACATCATTATGTTTTAAATTATTTAAAGGTTGCTCTACTAATAAATCTTCTTTTACCTCACTTTTAACCTTTTCAATATGCACACTTTTAGCACTTACAACATAGCCTAAGCATTCCACTTTGGTGGTGCAAAAAGTGTATTTTTCAAGATATGCAAACGGTTTTTCCTCTTTTAGTAATAACAAAACACATTTTAAATGTTCAAAAAGATTTGATTGTGTTTTGTTATGTACCAAGAGTGTTGGAACCAAAGTAATTTGGATTAAATAATCTCTAAGTTTTGATGTTAACAAAAAGGATTAAAATTGTATAGCAAAGTGTTAGAAGTAATCTAACAAGTGCCTTCACCCTTTAAGGATCTCTGATTTTATATAAGTTAAATTGTTAAGTCTATTTACTTTGCAATCCGCGTCCATATATTATTTTATTGAAAGATTCCCTGAGTGGTCGAGTCCACGAGCGCTTGAATGTTTCTAGTAGACGGAGAAATCCCTTTTAAGTAGACGCGAGTTACTCTCCAATAATAACATTAATTTATAAGTGCCACGTCACTGGACGGAGATTTTAAGTAACTCAAGTTCTGGCAAGACCGTTGTTTTAAGTAGACGTAGAATTTTTGCCACGTCAGTGGACGGAGCCTTAAAACTCTTCTCACTTACCTTCCCTTTACAAATGTTTTGATGGACGAAGAATTTGAGCATTAATATCTTATTCAATGCAATCTGAAACCATAGTGAATTTACTTCATATGATTGATATTTATTTCAAATATATATTGGTCCTTCTCATTTGCTATTAACGGTTTTATTGTCTTGTTTCTATGAGAAAGACATAGTACATATAAGGAATTACAAAAAGCAATATAGTACAATGCAAAACGAATATTATCAGAGGTGTGCCATTTCATGCAAGAATATTGTCATATAGTACAAAGGCCACGAGCAAGCTGAGTCACAACGGATATTACATGGTTGATTCTATCCCTAAACGGAAAATTCAAATACAACCGTTGATGATTTTGAAGACTAGAGCAAGGACTCTATAAATAGAAGATCAAGACTTTTGAAGAAAGAACTTTTGAGCATATACAAAAGTCTCAAGAAATCTCCTGCGAGCAAACATTCTTTTATTCTTTCAGAAAGCAAAAGTCTGTAATATCATAGTTTGAATATTGCTATAATATTCATCTGATCTAAAAACTTTTATATTCTCGCACATAGTGAGTTAGAAGATCAAAGAAACCAAAATCTCTTTGTTAGAGGTAGAGCCTGAAGAGGCTTGGTAAGAAAGGAATACTTGTGAGCCTGAAGAGGTGTGGAATACTTGCTGTAATCTATTTGGAGAATAGTGGAGAAAACCTTCAAGTAGAAGGGAGTGGATGTAGCTCTTGGTTGGAAGAGAGTGAACCAGGATAAAACAACTCACGTGAATCTTCTAATCCCTTATCTCTTTAGTTTTACGTGTTTATACTAACTGTGGGGATTTGAACTTGAATTTGTTATTCTTTCAAAAGGTTGTTTTTCTGTGTGCTTTATTCTGCCTCTTTATCTTTGTGTGAGAAAACTATTCTTGAAAAGGTTGTTTTCGAAAAATATTAACAAACACAATTCAACCCCCCTTCTTGTGTTTACCTGTGTCAACTTCAGTTGGTATCAGAGCTCAGCCTCGAAAGGGTTGAGCATCTAACAAGTGCTGAGGAAGTACGATCCTATAACCATGGATGCAGAAGGACAAGCTATCAACAGACCTCCACTCTTTGATGGAACTGACTATGATTATTGGAAGAAGAGAATGATGGCCTTCCTAGATGCGCATAACTTAGACATCTGGGAACTGATTGAGAATGGCTATTCTGAGCCAAGTGGTGAAGATGGAGCAGTCTTGGCTAGAGCAGATTGGAGTGTAGATCAAAAGGCTAAACATCAACTAAATCTCAAGGCCAAACATTACTTGATGTGTGCCATTACCAGATCAGAACATGATAAGGTTCACAGCTGCAACACAGCAAAGGAAATCTGGGATACACTGGACCTTGCTCATGAAGGGTCATCACAAGTGAAGGAGTCAAAGATAAGTATGCTGGTACACTAGTATGAACTCTTCAAGATGACTGATCATGAAAGTATAGATCAAATGTTTGGAAGATTTCAAACAATAACAAACAGTCTCAGATCTCTGGGAAAAATATATGAAAATAGAGATCATATCAGAAAGATTCTGAGAAGTCTCTCCAAGCAGTGGAGACCAAAGGTCACTGCCATTTAAGAAGCTAAGAATCTGAACACTCTCTCTCTGGAAGAGCTTCTAGGGTCATTAAAAGTTCATGAGCTTGAACTAAATGAAGAAGACATTTCCAGAAAGGGAAAATCCATTGCTTTAAAGGCAAAGAAAGCAAGCTCCTCAAAAGTCCTCAAAGCTGCTGAGTCTTCAGATGATGCTGAACCTTCAGACAGTGATGAGGGATCAGATGAAGATGAATTATCTTTCATCTTTAGAAAGATACAACATATGTGGAGAAGGAAAGGTAACTTCAAGAGAAAGCTGTTCAACAAGAAAGTTTCTAAGGAGAAATCAGACTCCAAAGAAAAAGGTCTATCTCTGTTCTTTGAATGCAAAAAGCCAGGCCATTTCAAAGCTAACTGTCCTGACTTAAAAGAGAAGAAGTTCTTCAAGAAAAAGAAGGGCTTAATGGCTACATGGGAGGACTTGGACTTATCCTCATCAGATGAGGAAGAGGAATCTGAGGAAGAGGCAAACATTTGCCTCATGGCTGACACATCATCAGAAAATGTGTACACTGATGATGATGAGGTAACAGATTCTGAACCTTCTACTCTCAAAAATGCCTTTGATGAATTACTGCATGACTCATCCATACTATCTCATGAATACAAAATTCTTAAAAAGAAGTTTGCAAAATTAACAAAAGAATTTGATAGAGTCTGCATTGAAAAACAAAGTTTAGTTCAAGAAAATAATAAGCTGAAATCAGAGAATGTCAGTCTAACTGACAAATCTGAATGTGAGCCTGACAATTCTTGTGAAGTTGCAAAACTGAAACAAGATGTAACATACTTGACAGACACTCTGTCAAAATTTGTAGGAGGCTTAGATAAGCTTAGTCTTATCCTAAGGTATTCTAGGTCACCATTTGATAAATCTGGCCTTGGTTATGATAATAAGAAGCATGAGGCATCTTACATTAAGTCAAAACCACCTATGCAGCAAAGAGCTTCAAAAGCTCCAGCTAGGCATACTAAAGCCAAATCAGGCCCGTCCAACACTTTTTGTAAAGTGTGTGGAAAAAGTGGGCATTCTACATCTAGATGCATACATAATAGAAATACTAAATATTCTCGTCTAAAGAAAACTAACATGAAAGGACCCAAGTCAGTTTGGGTACCTAAGGACAAGATAATACCTGTTGCAGATATGCTTAACAACAGGAAAGAAACAAACATCCTAGTACTTGGACAGTGGATGCTCACGTCACATGACGGGAGAAAAGTATATATTCCAAGACCTTAGACATAAGGATGGTGGCTGGGTGACATTTGGAGGAAACCAGAAAGGAAAGATCACTGGTATAGGTAAAATTGGTAAACATCCTTTTCCCTTCATTGACAATGTTCTTTTAGTGAATGGTTTAAAGCATAATAATTGAGCATAAGTCAATTATGTGACAGTGGATATGATGTCTCTTTTAATAAGAACGTGTTATGTCAAGAAGAATGATGGATCAATCTTATTCATTACTAAGAGGCAAAACAATTTGTACAAAATTGACTTGGAGGACCTCTCAAATCAGAGTGTCTCATGCTTAGTGTCCATTGAAGATGAGCGATGGATTTGGCATAAAAGGCTAGGTCATGCAAGCTTGAGATTAATCTCAAAGCTAAATAAGCATAACCTCGTGAGAGGATTACCAAACCTTAAGTTCAAATCTGATGTTCTCTGTGATGCATGTCAGAAGGGAAAACAAGTCAAAGGTTCTTTTGAATCTAAGAATATTGTTAGTACCAAGAGACCACTAGAACTGCTACACCTTGATCTTTTTGGTCCAACAAGGACTGCTTCTATCAGTGGTAAGAAATATGGTCTAGTCATTGTAGATGACTATACTAGATGGACATGGGTTATGTTCCTTGCTCACAAGGATGAGTCCTTCAAGGTTTTTTCTGTATTCTGCAAATGTGTACAGAATGAAAAAGGCATGTGTATAGCTTCAATTAGAAGTGATCATGGAGAGAAATTTGTCAATGAGCTATTCAATGAGTTTTGTGAAGAAAGTGGTATTCAACACAACTTCTCAATACCAAGAACACCATAGCAAAATGGTGTGGTAGAGAGAAAGAACAGATCTCTTCAAGAGATGGCTAGGACTATGCTCAATGACAATTTTGTCCCTAAGCACTTCTGGGCTGAAGCTGTGAACACTGCCTGCTACATTCAGAACAGAATATACATTAGACCTATTCTGAATAAGACTCCCTATGAATTGTGGAAAGGTAGAAAACCCAACATATCTTATTTTCATCCTTTCGGGTGTAAATGTTATATTCTTAACACTAAAGATCAACTTGGTAAGTTTGATGCAAAAGTAGATAATGGAATTCTACTAGGATTTTCTGAAACCTCAAAAGGATTTATAGTGTATAACTCAAGAACTTTAATAGTAGAAGAGTCTATACATGTTAGATTTGATGACAAACAACCTGATAAGAAATTATCAGAGCTAGATGAAAGTTTTGCAGATCTTGACTTAAACATCTCAGGAGAGTCAACAGAAGTTAAAGCTGATGATCAAGTTGAAGACATTTCTCATCAACCAGAAACATCCACCTCTCAACAAGACAATGTTCAGAGAACTTGGCATTTCCAGAATTATCATCCACCGGATCAAATCATTGAAAATCCAAGTGATAAGCTAAGAACCAGATCAACCTTCAGAGAGCAAGAAGATTCTGCATTAGTCTCTGAATTGGAACCAAAGACAGTGGACGAGGCTCTGCTGGACAATGGTTGGATCTTAGCAATGCAAGAAGAGCTAAACTAGTTTGAAAGGAGTGATACTGGACTCTGATAACCCTACCTAAGGATAAATCTGTTATTGGAACAAAATGGGTTTACAGAAACATGCTTGATGAAAATGGTAAGGTTATAAGAAATAAAGCAAGATTAGTTGCACAAGGTTACTCTCAAGAAGAAGGTATAGATTATACTGAAACCTTTGCACCTGTTGCTAGATTGGAAGCAATCAGAATTTTACTTTCATTTGCTGACACATCATAATATTATGCTTTTTTCAAATGGATGTAAAAAGTGCTTTTCTAAATGGTTTTATCAATGAAGAAGTTTATGTTATGCAACCTCCGGGTTTTGAGAGTGAAGCCCAACCTGAACATGTATACAAGCCTAAGAAAGCTTTATACGGCCTAAAACAAGCCCCAAGAGCTTGGTATGATAGGCTATGTTCTTTCTGATAGATAATGGCTTTAACAGAGGAAAGGTTGATACAACCTTGTTTAGAAAGTCAATTAAATCCAACTTCATAGTAGTACAGATTTATGCAGATGATATTATATTTGGTGCTACTAATGAATTTTTGTGCAAAGAATTTTCAAAGTTAATGCAGAAAGAGTTTGAAATGAGCATGATGGGAGAACTCAAATTCTTCCTTGGACTTCAAGTCAAACAATCTATGGACGAGGTGTATATCCATCAAACTAAGTATACAAAGGAATTACTCAAAAAGTTTAAGATGGATGATTGCAAACCTATGAACCCTCCTATGCATCCCATGTCCATACTGAACAAAGATGAATAAAGAGAAAAAGGTAGATCAGAAGGTATACAGAGGTATGATTGGATCTCTCTTGTATCTAACTGCTTTTAAGCCTGATATTATGTTCAGTGTTTGCTTATGTGCTCGATTTCAATATGATCCTAGAGAATCTCATTTATCAGCAGTTAAAAGAATTTTTAGATATTTAAAAGGTACTACTAATCTTGGTCTGTGCTTTAAGAAAGATGAAGATTACAGATTAGTTGGCTTTTGTGATGCTGACTATGCTGGAGATAGAATTGAAAGAAGAAGCACCAGTGGAGGATGTCACTTCATTGGAGCTAACCTAGTATCATGGTCTAGCAAAAGGCAGAGTACCATTGCTCTATCAACTGCTGAAGCAGAATACATCTCAGCTGCAAGTTGCTGCTCACAACTTCTTTGGATCAAACACCAATTGGAGGACTACAATGTGTTCGTAAGTAGTATTCCACTTATGTGTGATAATACTGCTGCAATCAATTTATCTAAGAATTCAATTCTGCATTCTAGAGCTAAACATATAGAAATCAAACATCATTTTATTAGAGACTATGTGCAAAAAGGTGTTTTTGATATTTGATATTCAATTTGTAGATACTGACCATCAATGGGCAGATATCTTTACTAAACCTCTTGCTGAGGACAGATTTATTTTTATTAGAAAACATCTTAACATGTTGTATGTGGTTTGATTAAGTATACGTGTTGATTGCATGTTTTCACTGCACGTCCACTAGTTTTGGCGTCCAGATCACATGTAGTCTACGAGTCCACTACTGTTGGTGTGTCGCGTCCACTACATATGTCTCTACGCGTCCACCCTCAATCTTGTGTGGACTCGTCTATGCATAAAACTTTTTTTTTATTGCATTAATTTGTCTCTGGACATATTTATTTTAAAACGTTTGGTTTTAATCATTTCCTTGCTGAGTCAGCTACTTCCATCAATCCCATCATAACTTTTTACGGTCCCAATATACCAACGCCGTTTTTCTCTAAAGACTTGTCTTGTCAATTATTTCTTTTTGAACTTTCCTTGAAAACTGTTGGTATTCAAAACTCTTTAAAAGTAACCTCTTTCCCTCTGAAAAACCTTTCGCTACTCTTCATCCCTGTTAACCACTCTCTGAAATTTTCCAACTCTCTGTTCTTCCAAACCTTAACTCTTTTACTCAACAATGGCTTCAACCTCCGCTCCCGTGCCTACTTTTGCAACCGACATCATGACTATTGCTGTGAAACATCATTTCGATTTTGAAATTCTGAGTGAATACAACTTGGATGTAAGTAAGTTTATCAACGCTGCTGGTTGGGATGGATTATTTCTGGAAAAGGTCTCAATATATCCCGACTTGATAAGGGAATTCTGGAGAAGACCGAAGATTTCTGAAACAGAAGTTGTAGGGTTTGTTCTGGGAAAGAAGATAACAGTATCTGAGAAAACCATCTCTGACGCTATTGTTTGTGCTCAAGAGGGTTTGGTCTTCACAGAGAACTGGGAAGAAGACCTAGGCGGTACAGAGACCATTATCGTTACACTGATGAGGCAAGACACTGTGAGAACTCACTCATGGAAATCATCTGAAATGAAGGATCATATCAGGATTCTTCACCAAAATCCTGAACAAGGTGGTGCTTCATAAGGCAGGGTCTAAGGACAACTTATCTGCCCTCCATAAATTTTGTCTTTGCAATATGGTCTTTGAAAACAAAGATAAATCTGCCATGGATCCTGTTTCATTGCTTCAAGGATGCCATTACCAACAGGGAATCCGCCTCACACATCACCTTCTCTCATCTTCTGTCAAAAATATTCAAACATCAAGGCTTGTATGATGATCTGAATGCAAAGCCTCAAGAAGAACAAAAAAAAAATCCTTCGTTTGAAAGGAATGCAAGCTGCTATTTTTGGGAGAAGTAACCTCAGTGGCATGCATCTTGACACTTACAAGCAAGTTGAAATGGCCAAACATGAGGAGAAGATGAAGATAAAAGAAGAATCAATTGAGGCCAACAATGCTGCTACCCTTGGTCTCAAGAGAGGAACCAAGAGGAGGACAATGGCCGTCAGGAAGCCTAATCCTAAAAGGCCTACCCAAGGCATTGTGATTAATGAGCCCATAGCTGAGGCTCCTTAACCTGTTCCTCAACCTGCTCCCAGGAGAGCAAGGAAGCTGGTGTTGCCTCAAGATGAGGATGATGAAGATGATAATATCCCTTTGGGAACAGCCTTGAAGAGGAAAGCAAGTGCTGCTGCTGCTGCTGTGCCTACCAAGAGGAGGCAAACTGCAAGAAAAGCAAGGAGCTTTGCATCCTCTGAGGTAAACACTTCTGCTGAAGTTCCTGTAAATATAGCAGAAGATGTTCATAATTAATGTAAATACTAAGAGTGATAGTGTCCCTACTCCTGAAGTAGGATTTTTTGATGATGTATATAAACCTACTTTACCCACACCTCAACCTTCACCACAAAAAGAACAACCTGACCAAACCACAACCCCATCCTCACCACAAATCAGCCCAAATCAATTGACCATGCCACAACCTTCACCACTCAAAAACCATCTTTCCACCTATAATACCTGACTCTGACCCCTGGTTTCATCAAAAGGATGATGGAATTTGTCCAGGTGCCCCCTTTCCTAAACCCCTTAGAAAACTCTTTCCACCCCTTGTACCCTTATCCACTCTCTTTGCTAATCAATATGAGAATTGGGCTCAGGTCAAGAGAGATTGGAGAGTTTTGTTTCATACTCACCAACCAGACCCTGAGATTGACCCTGACACTCCTCTCATAAGGTGGTACCCACATGCTGAATATGAATATGTACCTTATGAGGACTACCCCTGGACCACCAAATATCCAAACACTCAGCCTCCCAAAGGACCCTTTCCATATGAAATGAACAACCAACATGGCCCTCTCCTTACCCATCTACCCCTTAACCGTTTCCCACAAAGAAAAATTTACCCCAACCTCACAAAAACCCCACCTCTGATTCCTCATACTGATGGAGTAGAAAGGCACATCATTCCAGTATGGGAGGACTGACTCACAAAGGAACAGGCTGCCTACCATTCCAGAGAAAAGAGCCAGATCTTCTGAGCACAATCCAATCGTACTGGATGGCAACACAAAATGGATGAAATTCGAACATCCCAGCATCTATGGAAGAGCATCTGACCCCTTCACAGATTAGTTTTTCTATAATCTACTGAAGTGGAAGTTCAGCTACTTCATATGATTGATATTTATTTCAAATATATATTGGTCCTTCTCATTTGCTATTAAACGGTTTTATTGTCTTGTTTCTATGAGAGAGATATAGTACATATAAGGAATTACAAAAAGCAATATAGTACAATGCAAAACGACTTGTACCCTGTCACCTTTTACGCTGCAATAGCTGGAATTTGTACAAGGAAGGCAAAATAGTTTTTCAAGTTGCATTTGCTCAGAGGTGTGCCATTTCATGCAAGAATATTGTCATATAATACAAAGGCCACGAGCAAGCTGAGTCACAACGGATATTACATGGTTGATTCTATCCCTAAACGGAAAATTCAAAATACAACCGTTGATGATTTTGAAGACTAGAGCAAGGACTCTATAAATAGAAGATCAAGACTTTTGAAGAAAGAACTTTTGCGCATATACAAAAATCTCAAGAAATCTCTTGCGAGCAAAACATTCTTTTATTCTTTCAGAAAGCAAAAGTCTGTAATATCATAGTTTGAATATTGCTATAATATTCATCTGATCTAAAAACTTTCATATTCTCACACATAGTGAGTTAGAAGATCAAAGAAACCAAAATCTCTTTGTTAGAGGTAGAGCCTGAAGAGGCTTGGTAAGAAAGGAATACTTTTGAGCCTGAAGAGGTGTTGAATACTTGCTGTAATCTATTTGGAGAATAGTGAAGAAAACCTTCAAGTTGAAGGGACTGGACGTAGCTCTTGGTTGGAAGAGAGTGAACCTGGATAAAACAACTTGCGTGAATCTTCTAATCCCTTATCTCTTTAGTTTTACGTGTTTATACTAACTGTGGTGATTTGAACTTGAATTTGTTATTCTTTCAAAAGGTTGTTTTTCTGTGTGCTTTATTCTGCCTCTTTATCTTTGTGTGAGAAAACTATTCTTGAAAATGTTGTTTTCGAAAAATATTAACAAACACAATTCAACCCCCCTTTCTTGTGTTTGCCTATGTCAACTTCAAAGAGATCATCATTGTAGATTACCACAAGCCTTTGAATTTTCTTTAGGTTCTTGAGGAGTGACTTGAAGTTTATCCAAAAGAAACTCAAATGTAGTAGGTAAAGAAAAAGATGGAAGAGGCTTGTTACCAAAAATGTTGGAGTAAAGAAAATACAATGGTGGATTTTCCAAAAGTATTTTCTTTACTTCTTTTTCTTTTAAAATGATGCATTCTTTGTCATCTTTTTCTTTATCCTTTTGGTTTTCGCAAAAGTTTTGGTCACTTGTGCCAATTGACTTTTTCTCATTGTTTTGTGGCATATGCTTTTCTTCTGCATTGTTTTCTTTATGTTCATTTTCACTCTTGGCTTTTCTCTCAAACTCCCTTTTTTCTCGTATTTGCTTTTGTTCCTCACCAATTCCTTTAGGGGAGAGAGATACAAGAGTAATCTTTTTGTTGTGATGCATAGAAGGCATAGAAGAAAGGGTAGAAGTGGAAGGTTTAGAGTTAGGAAATGTGGCCTTTGATCCACTTTTACTAACAACTTCAAGTTGTTTTGATGAGTCACTCTCCTTCTTGAAGGAGTTCTTTCTCTTCACTTGTGCTTCAACCTTGAGTGCATGTTGGAGGTCTCTAGTGTAGCTTGAAGGCGCATATCGTTTTCTTAAAACCCTCTTAATTTCTCTCCAAGTACTAATTGGTTCCTCATCATACTTTCTTATCTCTTTACACAATTGATCCCACCAAATTAAAGCATAATTATGAAATCCTAGACTAGCTACCTTTACTTTCTTTTCCTCACTATAGTAGTAGCAAGAGAATATGTGCTCCAATTTGGTCTCCCATTCCTAGTAAGCATCGTAATCACTCTTCCCATGGAAGCTAAGGATCTTTACCTTCACATTATGCAACTTGTCATCCTTCTCATTCCTACTTCCTCTATGCTCATGTCTAGGTCTCCATTTATCAAATCTAGGTCTATGGTTGTTGTCTTCCAAATATGAGGAGCCTCTATGTGAGTTGTCATGCCTTGATCCTTTTTTGTGCTCAAGTGCTTCTAATCTTTCAAACATTCTTTCCATGTTCCTTGTCAATTTATCCAACTTCTTATTCAAGTTCCTCGTTCTTGGTGATGATGTAGAAGAATCTTCAATGTCTTCTTCATGTAGTGAAGTCATGGTGCACTTACAATTTGAGAAATTACATACAAATTCCAGCAAATTGAAAATTACACAATTCAAATGAAGATTACACCAATGAGAACAATTACACCACCAAAAATCAAAAGAATTAAGTCCAAACCAAACTAGGAACAAATACACTGAAAGAGCAAAGAATTACAAGAAAATGAAAAGTACAAGGACCTCACCATTCACTCAAAGATGGTCACTCGTGTATATCACTCAAGTAGACTTTTACAAGATGATTTCACTCTTGTCTCTTTCCACTCAAGAGTTTCCTCTCAAGGGATCAACAAATTGAAACAAGATTCTCAATTATTAGTCTCCAAAAACAAGTGATAAAGCAACCAATAGGCAATCAATTCAAAGATGTCAAGAATTTAGAAAACAACTAAGACAAAAAAAAAGGAGTTTAAAAAGACAAGCAAGGAAAGGTTCAAGAAGAATTACACACTCAAATTGATGTGAAGAAAACAAGTTAAAAGCGATCAACAAAGTGTAATTCAATTTTAATCAAAGTGTTGGTGAACAGTTAAGGATCAATGTGAATTGTGCTGCACCAATATGTGAAGGATAAATACAAATATAAGTATGGTGGAATGGTGGCAAGTCTTTTACCTTTGCTGAATTTTTTTTTTATTTTTTTTTATTTTCAGATTTTGCACTTTTGCCCCAAAAACTAGTATATTTACGGTTTTGGCCCACTTTTTCTTTTTACACCAGATTTTTTTTTTTTTTTTTTTCAAACTTCAGCCACTTGACTTTTTCTAATTATAATTTGACAGCAATTACACTCATTTTCGGAATTTACAAAAATATCCTTTAATCATGAACAAAATTTGAACATAATTGGTGTAATACTTGGAAATACGAACAATTCAAGTAGTGTAAAATAATTTCTCAAGTAAATGAGAACATATCAAGTAATTAGAGACCTAGATCTTTCATTCAAGTGGATATAAACACATCATTTCCACAATTTGAATTTCATGAAGATCCATTAGGTTCTAAAAAATTTGAAATCATTGAAGCACTTTTGATTAAAATTTGAATCAATCTTACTATTGGGAATTAAAATTTGAATTTGAATTTTCAATTTGTTCAAAATCACAAAGTAAGGCAAATATATCTATGCTTGAATTTTCAAGAAGCAACCAAAATCACATGTGATGGAAGAGCACATGCAAGAATTGGAGCCAAAAATTGAAAGTGAAAATGTGGAGGGAAAAACATTTTCACTAAAATTTCAAGCAAGATCAATTCAAACTCATTTCAAATTCTAGATCTATGATCACTTTTGGATTCAATTTGAATTTCATCATCCAAATCTAGTGACAAATGGTGCCAAAACTCAAATGAGTTCATCATGAAAATGGCTCCAACTCAAAAATCATCATAGAATTTGAAAATTTTGATTAAAAAATTCAAAACAATTGAAGATTCAAAGAACTAGCTCTAGATACCACTTGATGTGATCTAGGATATAGATCACTAACATTTTAGGATCATTCTTGATTTCAATTGCTAAAAATTCAAGATCAAACACAAACAAGAACAATAGAATAAACTTGATCTTCAAGTGAAGAATCAAGAGAAACAAAAGGAGTAGGAGAGAATAACAATTGATATATGAACTAGAAAGTAAATTGCAAGAAGTAAATGACATGAATTAAAGAGCAAGAATTAAAGAACAAAGTAGAAAATGGAATAGGAAGAAGATGAAGGGAAGGCGCCACAAATGCATTCTTCTTGGAGAAGAAGATTGAATTTGATAAGCCAAAGGAGGATTCACCACTTGAATATGGAAATTCAAGATAAGAATCAAGGTTCAACTCTTGATCCAAGAAGAGGAGAACTCTCTCTCTCTCTAGAAATCTCAAGTATGAGAAAACCTTCCAAATGTTTTTTCTTTTATTTTTTTAATTGCCTCAAACTTATGAATGTGAAACTACAAGGGAGGCCTATTTATAGATGAGCCCCCAAAAGGTACTCATCCACTTTCAAGATGCAAATGGCTACTCCTACATCATAAACCCAAGTGTGGGCTTGATTTTGGGCCCCAATGCTTCCTACTCCTATGCTTATGACCCAATAGGCCCCAATTCCTCTAAAACTTAGTTCTTAAAGTGCTTTTATGAATAAACACTTCTATTACATGAAGGTCTATTCTATACAAGTTCCCTAGTTTCCTATATTATTACATGAAGTCTACTCTATTACAAATGGTCCTAGGCCCCTATCCAATAACTAGGTATCTTGGACTGTCTCTTTTAGAGTATTTTGGACCTGTCTTTCTTTCTAGCTTTGACCTTTGTCATGGGTCCATGTGGGTCTTTTCAATGCTTGGCTCCTTTTGCTTTGTGTAATCCCGTTTCATATCAATTTCCATCTCTTGGATTCAACAAAAAACATGTATAGTATACGAGATGATTCAAGTGTCACCAAGACAAAAAATTGAATCAAAAATCCTTTTACTCTAAAAATTTTAGGGTTTTCGGCCCTTATGAAAAGAAAAGGTTAGGATTTGATTCTTTTGTTTTCTCAATCACTTGGGATTCAATAAGAGAGTATGATTTAAGAGACAAAAAACCATGCATCTTTGAACAAAAGTTTTTGAAGCAAAAACTCATTTGACACCAAAACTATTGGAGGTTTCGGCCTTCAATGAAAAAATTGGAAGGAAATTTATTTTGATTTCATGCTTACTATTATGATGCAATATAGACATACCATATGAGTTCATAGAAATTGGTTTCAAAATCAAAATGGATTTTTCTACAATTTTCTAGAGGACTTTTGAAGAACAACTTCATGAAATTGGGATGATCGATGATTCATGGCATAAACTTATAAAATCAAATGACGAAGGAAGAATGACAACATTGATCATGATATATGAGGTTTTACCTCTATGTTTAGTGAAGAGAAATGAAGAGAGTGATCAAAACAAGATTAGTTAGAAATGGAAGCTTTTGGGACAGCTTTGAGGGTGTGGTTTTGGGTTTATGAGTGTTATCTCACGATCTACTAATCTAAAAATTACAAACTCGGCTTCGTGGAAAGGTAAGAATAAGAGAGGAACAACTTTGATGTTGAAGGTTTGGTTTGATTCACATCAGAACCATGGGCGGCAAAAGGCCTTCTTTCCGTGTTTGTGTGTCCTAGTGTGATGCTGTGGATTTTGAGCTGTGTGAGTAATTTGGGCATAGCGCACAAAATACTTATCGATTTGGGATGATATTTTGCTTGTTGGAAAGAAGAGAGAAAATAGGAAACAACTTTCATGTAGAAAGTTTTGCGAGTTTCAGAAACAGAAAAGGGTAAGAATTTTGAATGCAGTTTCGGGTGAGTAAGGAGAGTTTGTCTTAGTTCTCTTGGTGTTCTTGATGAATTGTAACATCCGTTATTTTATGTGTGTGTTATGTATGACTGTGTTAGGTTTAAGATTTGGATTGGATAACTGAGAGGTGATTTGAGGTCTTAGAGAACAAGCTAGGGTTTCCGGTTCGTGTCTTTTAGATAAATTGAGGGTGGAACAAAAAATTTTGGAAGCGCAGGATAGGACAGAGGAGCTACAGTAGTAATAAAAGGGAGGGAGACCCTTTAGAGTTTCCAAGAAGGTTGGATCACCCGGCGGTAATATCTTGAGAGGTTCACTCGAAGACCGGAATTGGCAGAGCTTATAAAGTCTTAGAAAGCTCACTCCCTGATGTATTGGGACCATTCAGATTCTTCGACGAATTGGTTCAGTAGGCCTACCAGATAGCCTTTACCCCCTTACCTCTCCAACCTCCACGGAGTATTTCATGTTCCCAATTTGAGAAAATTATTTCCCCGATCCTTCTCATGGAATTGAGCCAGAGTCAATACAACTCTGAGAGAATCTTAGAATATGAGGCCTGTTTTTTGTTTACGTCTAAGATTGCAGACAGAAGGATTAAAAGAAACTCCATGGTAAACAGATTCCCCTGGTCACAGGTCATTTGGGATATTGTTACCGGAAGATGCTACTTGGGTAATCCAGCGTTGAGGCATATATGACCAGCAGCAGTTTACCCCCATTTATTCTCAGGTATGTAATTCAGGGGACGGAATTTCTTTTAAGGAGGGTAGAAATGTAAACATCCGTTATTTTATGTGTGGGATGTATGATGTTTAGGTTTAAGATTTGGATTGTATAACTAATGAGGTGAGTTGAGGTATAGGGGGGGGGAAAGGAACAGCTTAGGGTGTTCCGGTTAGTGTTCTTGTTAGATAATTGAGGGTGGAACAATAATTTTGGAAGTATAAAAGAGGATCTGATTGTAAGAACACGATGCATTGCATTACGTGCATGCGTGTATGATAAGTTGGTTATTAGGTCCTAAGTGAGCCTATAGATCTCCCCCCCCCCCCTGAAAATTTGAGAGGGTCAATCAGACATCGAGAAACGGACCCTGACATAGAGTAGAGAGCTTGACTTTCTGGTCAAAACGTCAACGGCTCAAGCGTGGCAAACATCACGCTCGAGCGTCCACAATACGCTCAAGCGTGCGGTGTGTCCACGCTCAAGCGCCCAAGTCAACCAGACAAGGGCCATGCTTTTGCGACTTGCTACGTGTCAACGGCTGTGATGACGTGGCAGCCTCTGAGTGGTTTGCATGGCTGCGGTGGTTTTCACGCTCAAGCGTGAAATGGTCCACAGCTCAAGCGTGGAAAATAATCCACACTCGAGCGTAGGCAGCGTTTCGGAATCAGACAAAATAAAAAGGGCCTTTTAAGTGACACAAAGTCACTTAAGCCATAGGAAAGAAACGAGGCAGAGAGAGAAGAGAGCAGAGAGGCAGAGAACATAACAGAGAGGGCTATAGAGAGAGAAAGAGAGAGGAGTTTAGTGAGAGGCAACGGAGTTCTTGAGTGAGCTGTGACTGGCCCGATGAGTCCTTTCGTAAAACGGAGTACGTGGTTGCGATCGTAGTGACGATACCTTCATTCTCCTTTATTCACCGTTTCGTCAACAGTCGAAGGTAAATTGTTCCCGTTTATATCGAAAGGTCGTTTCGTTACAGTTATCTTTATATCTTTCGTTTCGGTTATCGGCAATTCGATTCAGTCTTCGAGGATGAACTCGTGGTAACGTGTGCTTCGTTAATGTGATGCTTAGCGTGAATTTTTGGAAGCTCCGAGGCCAGAGAACCGTGCTGGACAGAATGGAGCTCGTGGAGGAAACGCTCGTTTCGTCTCGTTTCGTTCATCATACGACTCTCCAGGTGGGGGAAAGAAACCATTTAACGTCGGAAACGGTTTTCAGTTACATTTAGTTCGATAATGGCGTTAGGGCGACCTAAACCCTACTCGAGAGCGAGTAACGGACCAATGTCCATGTCACATTGGGGACTACTTAGTGGTACCAATGATGATATTGAAATTGTGCATTTATCGTCGTTACGATAAAAATGTATTATTGTATTATGTTATGACTGGCTGTTGTGAATGCTTGAATTAGTGGCGTTAATATGATGATTGATGACTGATACTGAGTGTTGATATATCTTGTGAAAA